>PVKU01015124.1:0-19586 GCA_004027475.1 Anoura caudifer | reverse complement strand
CACCTGCTCGCCTGGGGCGCTGTGTCCTCAAGGCACCCGAGGGGTCTTTCTCATGCAGATCAAGGAGGTCACCTCCTGCTTAAAATCCTCAGTGACTCCCCACTGCTGTTTTCACAGAACCCCAACTCCTGGGCTCCCCTCAGGGGGTTCATGGTGGGGCCCCACTACCTCCCCTGCACCATGCAGCCCCTTCCTCTGCATCCGACCTCCATCTTCCCCCACTTCCCTGTGACTTCAGACCCTGAACTTACACCTGTCCCTTCGTGGTGCCCCAGCAACTCCTCCTCTGTCCTTTGGAAGGAAATAGGATTAAACTTGAATCATGGTGGCAAGTCACATTTTGGCAAATCCAAGTGGCTCTCTGTAGTAGGGCACGCACGTGTCATTGCAGACAGGATTAGAGAAATAATATGACAATGTTGAATCCACACAAACTGTAGATAAGTGTTTAAGAACGTCTACATCGATTACACCACCTCGGCCCCCTCCATAGGACTGCTCTTGTTCAGTCCTCTCTACCCTCCACTCTGCTCCCTCACAGACTGTGAAAAACACATCCACACAGCCGCTCTTCATTGGTGTGTATCTTAACATAAATATAATTGATGTCCCCAAACTCTTGCACAGGACAGCAATGGCGATCAACTACTGTCACATGAATGTACGTGTGTAGAAATCTCCGGAGTGGTCAGCTAACTGACTGCTGTGCTGAGTGAGAGAGGGAAGGGGGAACAGGCCCCCTGTGTTTGGAGTCATGAGGTTCAGGGATGACACGTGTGAGCAGAAGGAAGTCCAGACCAGCACACACGGCCTCGGACCATCATTTATCGGCTCCCTTCCCCCACATCACAGGGCAGAATCCTGTCTCGTGCATACAGACATTTCAAACCCACAGTTCTTCTTTTACGAGTTTCTGTACTAGAGTCGTTGTGGCACATTGGGTAGAGAAGTTGAATATTATCAATGTTTCATTGCCCACGTGGTGGACTTTGAGCTGTGAGTTAGTCCCAGGTGACAACTGATGACCTAACAGACTGTTATGTAAGTGAAATGTGAGCCGATGTTCAAATATCCACCGTGCCCCGGGCAGGTCACGTGCTCATGGGGGTCATTCTGTCTTCTGTCCTCAGTGTCTGCTCCTCACCCACCCGCTGCTCCTGTCTGTGCTCCAGGACCCAGACGGACCTGAGCCCAAGGGCACCAGACCCTGTCATGTGTCCATTCATCTTTGTGTCTCAGGGTTGAAAACACTGCCTAGGAGAATAAATGAAGGCAGATATTATATACTGTGTGTGCATTGTGAAAAATCTCAACATATTACCTGCACACAGACTTTGGCCCAAAATTGTACTACACTCTGGTTGAGTGGAGACTGGGTCACAGGCTCTGATTCCATGGGAGTCTGCGTGACTGTTTTGTCTCACAGACAAGAACTCAGAAGCACAGAGAGATGAGACATCTAGTCTCCATCCAGCTGACTGGCATGAATAGGACTCAAAGGCAGGGGCTGCCTAACAGCTGAGACCGCATTCTTTAAACCCCGTGGGTTTCAAGCTGGGGTGATGGGGACCCCTCAGGGCGTATTTGTAAATGTCTGGATGTGGTTTCATGGGTCCTGACCTACAGGAGAGGCAACTACTGCCAGGTGTGTACAGAGACCAAAGGATGCATCCAACTGTTCCACATGCACAGAACTGACGCCCCGCAAGTGATGGCTCCATCCTCATCGTCAGAAATGCAACAGCTCTGCTGCCTTGTTCTGAACTCATCACCTTCCTGAAGAGATTGCAAAGAAATAGGCAATCAATCATCCAGACATTGGGAAAATTTGGAAAGAAAATAAAGGTACTAAGAAACCTACAATCTCAACATGCACTTTCCAGCAAGAAACAGAAGAGAACGCCCCTCCTTGGTGGGGACAGGCTGAGTGCAGACCCAGAAGAAGAAGCTCTGGGGGTTTTGGTCTCACTTCCCCTGAGTCTGCAGCACTGTGTGATTATCACTACTATCCAAAGACTGACAGTAGTAGTCGGCCTCATCCTCAGGCTGCAGCCCCGAGATGGTCAGGGAGGCCTTGGCTCCTGAACCGGAGCCAGAGAACCGACCCGGGATCCCTGAGGGTCGACCGGTGCTACCATAGATGAGAAGTTTGGGGACAGCCCCAGGGACCTGCTGGTACCAACTTGCGCCACTGTATCCTACATTGTTGCTGCTTCCAGTGCAGGTGATGCTGACAGTCTGACCCACAGACCCCGACACTGAGACTTCCTGCGTCAGCCCAGACTGGGCCCAGGTCCCTGGAATAAAGGAAAGAAAGACAGACTGTAAGTAGGGTCCAATGACTCAGTCTGGACTCCAGGGGAATGAGCCCGGCCTGTGTGACATCCTGGGGCCGCATTCCCAGACTGAGGATCCAGGCACCTGTGCCGTGAGTGAGGAAGGTGAGGAGGAGAGGAGTTCAGTCCATGGTAGGGACAATCCTGAGGCTCTACCTTCTGAGTTCCTCCACTTACAAGGGGCACCTCTGATCTCTTTTATCTTTCCCTGTGCCCCAGAGGAAGAGGTTTCTTTATGCAAATAAGTCCCTCCAACTGCAGGTCCCAGCCCCTTCTTGTACTCTTGTGTCTGCTCCTCCTGCTGGGAGTGGTCTTGCGAAGGGTGGGGGTCTGGACTGACAGGGTCTGGGACTCCCCACGATTCACAGGGAGCACCTGGCAGAGGCGCCCAGAATACAAACAGATGGCTGGGTTTCCAGCTGAGGGCACACCCAGCAGACCCTCTCCAGCGCTGTCTTGCAGCGCCCCCTGCTGTCCCAGGCAGGGATTCCTCCATGGGGGAGAGGACAAGCCAGGAGCCCAGACAGAAGAATCTGCCTTCCTCACACCTTGTCTTCCAGGAGGAAAACAAATTAACACGTCATCTCTTGCCCATGCCTTACCTCACAGTTCAAGGAGGAAACTTCCAGACAGCAACTCTGTTTAGAGAATTGTGGTATAGGCTTTTGGAACCTTCCCTGACAGGGAATGTGTCCCGCATCCTGCATTGGAAAAGGACACTGGACAGAGTCACGCTGTTACCAGACTAAAGGGGGTTGCCTTGCCTGCACATCAAAGCCCAAGCAAACACCCACAGAAGTTTGCAGCAAAGAGAGCCAAGGTTCATTTGAGGAAATGGCCTTGAGCCTGGAGACACAGGAGAGCCAGTGGTCTAAAACCGGGTCTTTGACGGCCCACACGGGCCCAACCACACACGGGGAAAGTATACACTATGGCAAGTAATGGAGTTGGTGTTAATGGCTCCACTGATTGGCTGGGGCCAGGCAGGGACAGTTGATCATTGCTCTGATGTCAGCCCTGGTGAGTTCTGTCTACTTTCCTGAGGGTGTGGATTGTAGGGTCACGGAGCTTTCAAGAGCCTGGGCTGTAACCCCAACTGCCAGGGTGGACCTCGGTCCCTGGACTATGAATTCGTCTTCATTAACCCTTCTTGGGAAGGGGCTTTCATGGGCACGGCACACCTGGAAAGCATTCACGAAGAAAGGCCCTTACTCACAAGGTCAGATCACCCTCTCCACTGAGCACTTCTCCTGAGGTTCGGAAGGGGCCTTCAGCGCCCTCCCTGGTGCAGCTGAGAACTGCAGCCTCGAGGTCGCCTGGTGGAGAAAGTCTCAACCACCAGAGAGGGAAATGGTACGAATCAGAGAAGGAATCAGGATACTCAGGAAGGGAGGATGCAGATGGAGGGAAACAGGCAAAAATGACTGCAAAGCACTCAAGTTCACATCAAATCTGAGCGAAAAGTACGAAGTTCCCATATGCCCCTGCCCCCACATCTACACAGCCTCCCCACCATCCACACTCCCCACCCCGTGGGACATTTGTTACAAACCTCAAACCTACACTGACACTCTGTCATCAGCCAAAGACCCGATTTTACATTCGGGTTCACCCTTGGTGTTGCACATTCTATGGGTTTTGACAAATGTAAAAGCCGTGCATCCCCCATTACAGTGTCATACAGACCAGTTTCAGGGCCCTAAAATCCCCCTGCACTCCACAGCTCTATCCCTCCCTGCGTCTCTCCCCCAACTTCTGGAAACCACTGGTCTTTTTACTGTCTCCTCAGTTTTCCCTTTTCCAGAACATCATAGAATTGCAATCATGCAATATGTAGCCTTTTCAGATTGGCCCCTTTCACTTAACAGTATTCATTTAAGATTCCTCCATGTCTTATCATGTATTTTCTTTCTTCTCGGGGCTGAATACTATTCCACTCACTGTATATACAATTGGTTACCTATCATCTCCTGAAGAGCATCGCAGCTGCTGTCAGATTTCGGCATTGATGACCAGGTGCTATGCCATCCCTTCTAGGTTTCTGATGGACATCAATTTTGTACTCATTTCAGTGCTGGGTTGCAGGGCAAGATTATTTTCAACTTTAGAAGAAACCACCAGACTTTTCTTACAAATAGCTGTACTATTTTACTTTCCCACCAGCAACAAAAGAGAGTTTCTTTTGCTCCACGTGCTTGCCAGCATCTGGTGTTGCCAGCGTTTGGGATTTTTCCCATTCTAATAGGTGTCTAGGGGTATCTCGTTGTTGTTTTCATTTGCAATCCTTAATCACATGTCTTCTCGGACGTCATTTCATATGCTCTTTTGCATCTGTATGTCTTCTTTGGTGCAATGGCTGCTCAAATCTCTTTGACATTTTTAGTAGGTTTTTTCTTTTTTTTTTTTTTATTTCTGAGAGAGTTTTGTATACTTTGGATAACAATCTGTTACTAGATTTGTCTTTTGCGAATGTTTCCTCTTATTCTGTGGGAGAAATAAGATGCGCCTATCTTCTCATTCTCTTGACAGTACCTGAGTCAGGACAGAACTTTTTAATTTAATAAGGTCCAGCCGATCAATTTTTTCATGGATTGTGACTTTGGTGTTGTAATGAAAATATCATCACCATACACAAGGTCAAACGGATTTTTCCATTTTCTTCTAGGCATTTTATCATTTTGCATTTTACAATCAGGCCTATAAATTTTGAGTTAATTTTTATAAAGGTTGTTAGGTCTGTCTCTAGATTTTTGTTTCATTTTGCATATGGATATCCAGTTTTTCCCTGCCCTTTGCAGATGGACTACCCTTTCTCCATTGCACTCCTTTTGCACTACTGGCAAGTATCAGTGAACTGTACTTGTGTGGGTCTGTTTCCTGGCTCTCTGCCCTGTTCCATTGGTCTACCTGTCTATTCTTTTGCTAACGCCGCTGTGTCTTGATCACTGTACCTTTATAGTTGGCCTTGAGGTTAGGTAGTGTCAGTTCTCAGAGCTTTTTCTTTTCTCTCAATATCGTTTTGGCTATTCTGGGTCTTTTTCTGATCCATATAAACTGTTAGAACCATGTTGTTGGTACTTACAAAATAACTCCCTGAGGTTTCCATTGGGATTGCATGGAATCTGTAGGTCGGCTTGGAAAGAACTGACATCTGGACAATATTGAGTCTTCCTGTCCGTGAGCACGGGATCTCTCTCCGCTTATTTAGCTCTTCTTTGATTTCTTTTGTTCCAGTTTTGTGGTTTTCCTTCCACAGGTGTGTACCTACGCTGTTACATTTATAGCTAAGTATATCCTTTGAGGGGTGACAATACAAATGGTATTGTGCTTTTAATTTCACACTCACTCGTTCGTTGCTGATACATAAGACATTTTTGTTTATTAACGTTGTGCCCTACGACTTCGTTATAAGTGCTTATTAGTTCCTGGAGGGGTTTTTTGTTGTTGATGATTCTTTCAGATTTCTTCATAGACAATGATGTCATTTATAGAAAAAGATAATTGTATACCTTCCTTCTCAATCTGTATAACTTTTATTTCTTTTTCTTGTCTTATTAGACAAGAAAACTTTTAATACAATGTTTAAAGGAGTGGTGAGAGGGGACATCCTTGCCATGTTTCTATTTTAGCAAAAAGAGCTTATTAGCATACAATTAGCATGGTGTTAGCTATGGATTGTAAATGTATTTCCCTCTATTTTTCCCTTGCTGTGAATTTTTAGCATGAATGGATGTTGAATTTTGTCAAATGCTTTCTCTACATCAATTGATATGGTTATGTGTTTTATCTTCTTCATCCTGTTGATGTGATGAATTACAGTAATTGATTTTGAATATTGAACATATAGGATAAATGCCACTTGCTCATGGTATATATTTTTTATATACTTTTTGTACTTAATTGGCCAATTGTTGAGGATTTTTGCATCTCTGCCCATGAGTGATATTGATCTGTTATAATTGTTTTCCTGAAATGTTTTAAACAGTTTTGGTAATAGGTTAATGCTGTTCTCATAAAATGAGTTAGGAAGTATTCCATCTGCTTCTATTTTCTGGAAGAGCCAGTAGAGAATTGGTATAATTTTTTTTCTTAAATGTTTGATAGAATTCACCAGTGAACCCACTTGACCTTCGTTTGATTCCATTTTACAAAGTTATGAATTGTTGGTTCGATTTTTTAAATTGGTATATGCTTGTCAGATTGTTCCTTGTTGGGTGACCTTTGAGTAGACTGTGTCTTTCAAAGACTTATTTATACTATTCTTTTGTTATCATTTTAATGTTCGTGGAATCAGGACCCTTCTTTACTTTTGTGATATTAGTAACTTTTATCTTCTTTTTTTTAGTTAGTGTATTAGCTATAGGTTTATCATTTGTCTTTTCAAAGAACCAGCTTTTGCTCCTGTTGATTTGCTCCGCTAATTAACTGTTTCCAATTTCACTGATTCATGTCTTAATTTTTATTTTTTTTCTTCTGCTGTTCTTTATTTAATGTGCACTTTTTTTCTAGTTTTCCAAAATGGAAGCGTATATAATGGATTGTAGATCTTTCTTTTATCTTTTAGATAAAAGAAAAGAGTTTTTTTTCTTTCGAATTCAAGCAATGTATTCCTCTAAGCACTCATTTTGCCACATATCACAAATTTTGATGTTTTACTTTCATTTAGCTTAATTTTTTAAAATTCTCTCGATATATCCTCTTTGACGCATGTGTTATTTAGAAGCGTATTACTGAATCTTAAAGTGTTTGGGAGATTTTACAGCTGCTTGTTACTGATTTCTAGTTTAACTCTCTTTTGATCTGAGGCGGATACTGTACAAAGTCTCAAGGACAATCCTGGAGTCACCTGTTTCTCCTTGGCATTCACAGTTTGTGCCTCAAATATTTTGACACCCCATTGTTAGAAGATCATTCCTCTTGAGGGCCATCCTTGTTAAGAAGAACAGAGTACCCTAGCATCGTTCACAATAGCTATTTTTCCCTCCTCTGATGTAAGAAGAAGGGATTTTTCTCTGATATTCACAGTGAGACCATCATGGCAGATAGAGCTCCAGCAGGTAAAACTCACAGAAGTGTAGAATTTCCCTTCTGAGTTGTCCCCGCACCCTCAGGAGTTTTTAACCCTAAGACTTGTCCACCTCCAGCAATTCATCAACACAGTTTAGGTTTTTGTAGTGAGTACTGGTCACCATGGAGCTTTCTGTGTGCACAGTTTTGGGGTCAGTGACCTCGCCTCTCTGAAGGATATCAGAAGAGTTACTGATTTTCCTGTTTGTCAGATTCTCACCTGTTAGGATGGAGTGACTAGTTCCAAGTCCCTTCCCTGTTGGATCAGAAACTGGAAGTCCTTTAAGTAACCTCTTCAGAAGACTATTAAGGAGGAAGTTACATACACACAAATGAACGACAAATACTGCAAAGCCCATTAGGTCTTCATCCCACCCACTTGAACATGGAAAAACCCTTAAGCCTCATTTCTGTCATTGCAGCACATTCCATGTCCCTCAAAGGAAGAACCACTCTCCTTATTAAGCTGCCAGACCTTGCTGCTCCATCACGACTGCCACTCCCCACACACAGAGACCAGGGTTTGGAGTAGAGTGGACCCTAAAGATGCGGGTTGTGGAGCATACAATGACTTTCCTTCTTCTCACAGACGGCAGGGTCTGTGGGTCCTCATCTGTACTTGCTCCGGTTAGAATTCCCCCAGGAGCCCATAGGTCATATGAGAACCTCATGAATGTCTGCACAAATGTCCATTCTGCCCCTTCTGCATTCAAAAAGATCTCCCCTCTGAGTCTGAACCGTCTGTATGGTTGACAAGTATGCCCTCCAGGCTCTCTGCATAATGCATCCAGGGCTGACCAAGGCTAAACAGGAGAGTCCAGTGGCCATTTGGGGTCGCGAACAGGGGAAAGCACTGCCCATTCTTGTCACTTCTAGGTGCCCAGGTACGCACTCAATAACCTGTTTTCCTCGTCCCAGGTACCCTACCCACCAGGCTGATGCGGTAAATACTATATGTTCACGCTGCAGATAAGGCCACTGACATGCAGACAAATTCAGAAGCGTGTCTGTGATGCATATCCAGGGCTTGAAACATCCAGGTTTTCAATCCAGACTTTTTCAGATGAAAAACAAGTTCTCTTTCAATTTCCTCCCTCCTTTGGGTGAGTCTTGGAAATGAGAGAAAGGGAGGAGCAGGAGTTGGAAAAGAAATAGGAAGATAATGTTTCTGAGGTATCTGGTCCTGGAATAAGCTAAGTTCGTGGTAACAGTGATTCCAGCAGCAAGAATTAGCACCACTAGTTTAATACAAATTTAATAAGAATTTTGTGTGACCCTCCCACAACCCTATGAAGTAAATCATGTTCTGCTCTCCTTCCACAGGTGAGAGCTCAAAGATTAAGCTCTTCTTGGAGCTGGAAAGTGAACTGCGGGCAGCAAGGGGGTGGGGTCTGTGGGGCCAGCATCTCTGCTGACCTGGACATGGCTGTGCCTGAGGCTCCCTGTCCCAGAACTGAGAAATGTTTGTGAGGCTCTGTCTGGACAGGTACGAGAGCCCACCCAGTGCAGGGGAAGGTGGAGGAACCTCCCAGTCTTCCTTTTTGAGCAGAGCAGAGCAGTAAGGAGGTTTTTGTCTCACTTCCCTATGGGTCGGAAGCCCTGTGTAAGTTTTTGAGTTGCCATGATATGTTGCACAGTAATAGTCGGCCTCGTCCTCAGGCTGCAGCCCAGAGATGAGCAGAATCCCAGCATTGGCTGAGGCATCATTGGACCCAGAGAATCTGCTGGGGACGCCGGAGCCCTGGTGCTTGTCTGAATCTGAGTGGAATGTAAGAAGATACCTGGGAGGGCTCCCTGGATCCTGCTGTAACCAACGTATCCAGAAGTCACCAACACTGAAGCCACTGCTGAGGGTGCAGGTGAGTCTGGCTGTGGCTCCAGGAGATGCAGAGAGGGAGGGCGGCTGAGTCAGCACAGGCTGGGAGAGGGAACCTGCAGACACAGACACATGTGAGTACTGGGGCAGGGACCAAAGTTGAGTCATTTGGGATTCTGAGCCAGAGAGGCTGCCACTACTGCGTGGCGGGTCTGTGTCCCTGAGGCCTGTCCCCACCTGTGCAGTGAGACAGGAGCACGAGGAGGAGAGAAGTCCAGGCCATGGTGCACACAGCCCTCCTGGGACCCCTGAGCTGGAACTGGGCTGCCCCAGGCATCTCTTTATCTCCTTCAGTGACCTCAGGGAGGAGGAGCTGTTCCTGCAAATTTGCTTCCCATACCAGAGATCTTTGCTCCACCTAGAGGACCAGCTGAGCTCTGCAACCAGCTTCTTTAGACAGAGGGGGCTGATGGTTGTGTCTCATAGTTTGCCCCCTGGGAGGGTCTAGGAAGGAAGCAGCTGCTGGGATCTTACACAGACCAGTGAGCAGGAGACTCTGCTCAGCCCAGAGAGGACACAGCTGCTGAGTCCCCACCAGCAAACAAACACCATCACCCCAGCCCTGGGGCATTTGGGAAATTTCACAGCAGGGGTACCCACTGTCCCTACCCTGGAAGAACTCCACAGTGCCCCCTGCTGCCCACTGGAAAAATTTCAGATTCTCAGGGGAAATAATGATGTTGGCCTGAGAAGCTGGTGATGCCATTCCAGAAACATCTGCTGGCCATGCCCTTTACTGTCCCATGGTAATCAATGTTAATAAACATCCTTTTCAACCGAGGAATTTCTAGGTTTTTAGGTGGAACAGGTGAGGAAAATAGAAACACCTTACAGTGTGACCAAGGCTGCGATAAGCTGGGTATGCAGAGGACTGTAGGGACAAAGATTTGAGCAGCTCATTCAACGGGCACCAGGTGACTGGGGACCTGGATTAGTATGGAGACTGGTGCTCCCGCTGGTGCACAAAGAAAGGGAACGAAGAGATGTATCAAAGTCAAATATAAAGTGTGGGGAATTGGCAAAACTTCTGTCAAGGAAAGAAAAATCCACACCCGTAGATAATTGTCACAAGAGTTTATTTGAGCCAAACTCATGACAATTGCTGGGAAGCAAGATGTCAAATCCTTCCAAGAACAACAGTTTGCACTTTCCTTTGTGCATTTGAAATTAAAGAGGGAGCGTAAGGAGGCTTACAGGAAGGTGGGAGAATGCAAAGCGGGGATCAGATTCCTGGAGAGTCAAGATTCTGTGCTGTCTTCAGGTGGTAGGAGGGGTCTGAGAAGAGGCCTTTTAAAAGCATGTTAACCTGGAGGCACAGACCCAAGGGACAATGGAGAGGACTTGCTCAAGGTAAAGGTACTCCTGTTACTAAAGAATTTATGTGCCTGGGGTGTGACTCCCCTGCATGACCTGCTGGGTTAGAATCTGTGATCAGATCCCCCTGCGAGGTTACTTTCCCCAGAACCCCTTATTTTCATCCATACTTCCCATATTTCTGGGTCTCACCTTTCTTGGAGGCATTTGTTGCCCGGCTCCATCATGTGTTTTTGTTGTCGCTTCTCCTGCCACAGAAGGTGTTGTCCCCGACACCCTTACACCCTCCTCAGGTCGGCGCATCCTGGGCACAGGACCCTCAAAGGTCAGCATAATGGCTACTTCAGATCGTGCTTAGAACAAGGCTCCCATCGTTTCAGGCTCTCTCCCTTCCTTCCTCTCCCTTTGCGCTTCTAGCTTGAAGAGCTCTAACATGCTACACTTTCCTGCCATCATGGGCATTTTCGATCAGAGCCCAAGGCTTGATTTTCCTCTGCATTACGTAGCCCCAAAGTGAGTGGAAGTCTTCTCTTCTAAAATGTAGAATGGAAAATTCACTTCCTTCCCTGGCGTTACTGAGTTAGGAACTGCTATGTCGATTTTGTAGATTTTTTTCCTCATCTTATTTTTGTTGGGTGGCCCTCTGGTTAAAGCAACATCTCTCTCTTGTTAGTTAAGGGGCAGCAGTGCACACCGACTGCTGCTTTGTTACGCAAAGGAACACAGGCCGTGGCTGCCCGCAGGAGTCTTCACTCCTGACCAAGGTGGGTGGGGTGGACAGTGGAGAAAACAGGGAGGGTCAGTTCCTGTTTTAAGGACTTCCATTTGAACGTCCTTAAGGTTTGGAAGAAGCTCATGTTCTTTGATTAATTTATCGTCAAAGCTTTGATAGGGGACTCAAGACTTGGAAAATTTTAGCTTAAGGAAAAAGTTATAAGGATAGCAAGTAATGTGAATGTTAAAGCTTTTGTTTCAGAAACTACAGACAAGGCCCATCCTGGCTCCTGGGACACAGCCGGCCTCCTGGGGCGCTGATAGAGGATTACCACCTGGGGACATCCGAACCTTTGTTCCAGGGAGAGCAGACAACCACCCTCCCCCCCTTGGGAACAGCTAGCTGCTGAAGACAGGAATGTCGCAGCTTCTGACCCCACCTTATTTGTCCTCCCCCACCTCCCTTATAAAAGATCTGGCCAGGAAAGAGAAGGGACGATGGTCTGTTAGGGTACGAACCTGCCATCTTCTCAGATCACTAGCCATCTGAAAAAAGTGCCCATAAAGACTCAATCACTGTCATTGCTTATTGGGTTTGGTAGTGACAGGCAGCCCGAATGCCGGTGTCTTTTCCGGTTACATATTTACTCAAGGAAGCTTGACCAACCATAATGAATGTGCATAATTCCTGAGGGAAACTCATTAAAAACCATAGAATATTAAAAAAAAAAAAAACCTCCTAGGCCTCGGACCACCCACTGAAATCATGCGCAGGGAGGGAGTTGCCTGTGGTCTCGTCACATTTCGCGCAGGGCAGACATCACGATCTAACCCCAGACGCCTCCGCCCTCTCCACGGAGCCCTCCCCTCTCTCCGTGTGTCCCTCATCTATCTCTCCACATCACATTTCCCCAACACTGAGAAGCTTCCACAGCGTTTGCGACTCAGGAAATTGGAAATTGCCTAGAAGTGTGTTTGGGGCTCAATCAGACTCATTTATTTCTTGACCCGGCAGGTACAGTCAAGATATTGATGGGGCAACCGTCCTACGCAGGCTTGGCTGGGGCTGGTGGATACTCTTCCAATATGGCCGAGTCACGAGGCGGGTGGCAGGAGGCCTCAGTTCTTTGACACAGGAGCTTCTTCCTAGGGCTCCTTGGCTTCACAACATGGCAACTGCCCTCCCCAGAGTGAGTGGCCTAAGGACACGATGAAAGGCTCATGGCCTGGCATGGGAAGTTACACGCGGTCCTTTCCTCAATATCCTGTTGGCTACACAAGTCATCGCTATTCACTGTGTACAGGGGCAGGACCTCCAGGAGGCAGTGAGCTTTAAGAGCATCTTGGAGATCAGCTACCACATCTGGTCAGCCCACACCAGGCACAAATCTGGGGTCGAAGAGGCCTCGTACAGAGTGGAGCAAACCCTGAGGCTGCCAGGAGCGATGGAAATCCCACCTGGTCACCACAGAAGAGTGGCCTGGTAGCCACAACGATTGGGGTCCTGTTCAGTCTGCGTATCCAGATCTCTTTTTTATCCCTTTTATCATCATCGCTCCCGGGTTGTTACAAATCAGTGCATTCCACTCGAGAGTTGTATCCAAAAGCACCATGGCTCACAGGACACAGAAAATTCTCCACAGGGCTCTCACCCACAGACTGCCTTTGTCCCTGAGCCCCTGGCAAGTGTCATAGGCCTGTACCCTCCTCCCGTGGTTGAGGAGACAGGCTGTGCACGCGTGAGAGACGTTGGTACCTGGAGAGCTGGGTGAAGGGAGCCACGGAGGAGGCATCACCGACTGTTACAGAAAAGTCGCTTTGGAGAGTGGATGAATGGCAGCCACAACCACAACAGGATGCCATTTGGGCAAATGAATGTTTATTTGACAACATGTCGTGTTCACTCCCATTCCAACAGCAAGGATGACATGATTTTTAAACACCTAATTCCTCTAAGTTGAAAAATTGTGAAAACAAAGACTGGAAGTTCCACTACTACAATTTCCACCACAAGTGAAGTGCACACGAAATCTAGGCCATTTTAAATCATAATTGATATACGATCTTACCTTCATCCTTTTTGTATATTCAAAATCCAGGGAAAGAATGAACTCCATGGGAACAATGCCCTGTGGTTTCAAGACCACTCCTCACTTCATTGAACACATTTTTGGCCCTTTTCCATGGTGATCAACTTGAGCATGTAATTGAATCTACAACGGAAGTACATTGTATTTCTTCACATGCTATATTTAACCGTAGGTTCCATTCAATAACTTACAGGAAGTGCTGGTAACAGGTGGCATGCATGATCAGGGACCAGAGGAATGCCAGCCTTGGTATCCTGCAGGCTTCCCTGGACCTGGAACACATCCATCCAAAGATCCTCCTCGTCTACCTGACCTCTCCTTGACTCTGGAGTCAAAATCTGTCATTTCCAAACCCCGCAGCCACAGTTTCCTTTCTTTTTGACCCCTGAGTCCATTTTCACAATTGAATTTTACTCCTTATTGATACATTTCCCAGAATTCTATGGGCAAGGCCATCCCTGCCGCTGCCAGCACTGGCTGGCAAAGGGAAGCTGCAAACATGGGCAAATGTGGGTGATGAGGGAGAAAGCAGAGGGAAGCTCACAGAGATCTGAGTCACAGAGCATGACCCTGCTTGGAAACCTCACACTGATCTCCACAACCTATCCCTACCTGTGCAGTGAGAGAGGAGCACGAGGAGGAGAGGGGTCCAGGCCATGGTGCCCACAGCCCCTGAGCCCACAGTGGGGCTGGGCTGCCCAGGCCTCCTTTTCTTTTGGACCCTCTCCAAGGGGAGGGGCCATCCATGCAAATGTGTGTCCACCCAGGGACTGCTCAGCCCCTCCCTCAGCCCCAGTGCTGGAGCTCACCTCACACCCCAGACCAAGGAGAATGGACGTTGGCTTCATTCCTTCAAATAACCCTGGAGGATGTACCGGTGAGCCAATGAAAAGGATCCCTGGACTCTGCCAGGCCTGAGAGGACACAGCTGCTGAGACCCCATCAGTGAACCCAGGGCCCAGCCCCCAGGCCCAGCCTCCTATTCGTGAATGTTCCCTTCTGAGCAGCTTGGTAGGCTCCCCACAGTGCCCCCTAAAGGTGGCACAGACACACCTCTTCATGGGCCAAAACCCTGAGAGCCCAGCTGGTTTCTGCAGCTCAGCAGGTCACTGACTCCATTCACACATCCAGGGTCTGCTTCCCAGATACTGTGACTCTCAGACACTGTACTGGTTACGCTAGCATCTCAGTTGCAGGGGTCCCCTTCCGTGGGAGGTGAAAACATGCATGTAAATGACAAATTAATTTGAAGATGTTGCAGAAGTAAATGCAAAGTGACCTACATGTCCAGTGTCACAGACCAGGGGACCACCCATGTGGTCTGAAAGGATCATATGGGATTTCAGAGAAACTTCCCTGAACACACTCAGAAGCATGTGCAGAGGAGGCCAACTCAGCAAAGTCAAGTGATGCATGTAGGGTTTTCATAGAAATGACATGACTGAATGACAGGTCAAAACAATGTCTTTCAAAAGGCTCACATTTAACACTGGAAAGTGTATTGTACTAATTCATTTTAGGAATTAACTTTTATTGTTAGTTTACTTTTGTTTTTTATTCCTGCTGTTCTGCATACTTCTGTAGTGTGTTTCTTGTTAGGATTTTGGCTTAGGTGACCTACATTTGTATATATTTTAAACAAAACTTCCTACCTTGATTTTCTTGCTCATTGTCCCACTTTAGTAACAAATTAACAGTCAGGTGTGATGCGTTTGCAGACACGCTGGATGTCTGGGCAGTTGGAGGCAGACACCATCACGTCCCCCTGTGCCTGGATCCACCTCTGCTGTACCCGTGCCCACCGTCCCATGGTCCCCACACATCTAGACTCACGTGGACTCCTAGTCAATGACTCTGACCAGGATCACTTCCTCACCTGGGGCGCTTTGTCCTCGAGGCACTCGAGGGGTCTTTCTCATGCAGCTCAGGCAGGTCAACCCCTGCTCAAAACCCTCAATGACTCACCACTGCTGTTTGCACAGAACCCCAACTCCTTGGCTGTCCTCAGGGGGCTTCATGGTTGGCCCTATCCCTCCACACCCACCACGCAGCCCCTCCCAGTGCTCTTAGGCCTCCAGCTCCCCCCACTTCCCTGGGACTTCAAACCCTGACTCCTGTCCCTTTGTGGTGCTCAAGGTGTCTCCTCCTCTGTCCTTTGGGAGGAATAAGGATTAAACTTGAATCTTGCTGACAGCATGCATTTCGGCCATTCTCAGTGTCTCTCAGTAGCAGGGCATGAACACAATAACAGACAGACAATTGGACAATGAACATGACAATGGGGAAGTCACACGAACTATACAGAAGAGTTTAAAGAACCACCTGAACCCATTATACCAACCCAACCACCAACATAGGTTTCCTCTTGTTTAATCTTCTATTTTCCTTATCATTCATTCTGCCCCCTCGTAACCATAAATACACACCCACACACCATGTCCCTTATCAGTAATATTGTAGCATTAATATCATTTATGTCCCAAACTCTTGCACAGGACACAATGGGTTACAACCACCATCACATAAATGTCCTGTGTTGTCATCTCCGGAGTGGTCAGCCAACTGACTGCTGTGCTGAGTGAGAGAGGGAAGGGGGAACACGCCCCCTGTGTTTGGAGTCATGAGGTTCAGGGATGACACATGTGAGCAGAAGGAAGTCCAGACCAGCACACATGGCCTCGGACCATCATTTATCGGCTCCCTTCCCCCACGTCACAGGGCAGAATCCTGTCCTGGGTCACACAGAGATTTCAACTCATGGTACTTCCTTTATGAGTTTCCCCACTAGAGTTCATTGTGGGACTTTGGGTAAAGAAATTGAATATTACATTTCATTGCCCATGTGGTGGACTTTAAGCTGTGAGTTAGTCCCAGGTGACAACTGATGACCTTGCATACTGTTATGTAAGTGAAATGTGGGCCAACATTCAAACACCGACCGTGCCCTGGGCAGGTCAGGTCACGTACTCATGGGGGTCGTCTTGTCTTCTGTCCTCGGTGTCTGCCCCTCACTCACCCGCTGCCCCTGTCTATGCTCCAGGATCCACATGGACCTGACCCCAAGGGCACAAGACCCTGCCATGTGTCCATTCATCTTTGTGTCTCAGGCTTGAAATGCACTCCCTAACACAGTAAATGATATAGATGTGAAATATTTTTATTTGCAATGTGTAAAATTTGAAAATATTAACTGCACACATACTTTAGCCAAATATTATACTTCACACATTGGGTGTTTTGTTTGTTTGCTTTATTTAATCTTTATTGTATTTTCCCATTAACATTTAGTCCCCTTGTACCCTCTTTCCCACAGGAATCACCACACTATTGTCCATGCCCATGAGTCCTTGCCCTGTTTGCTCACCACGCCCACTCCCGACCCCAACCCGCCCTCCGCTACCTGTCCCCTGGCCGCCCTTCACCCTGACTCAGAGGATGTTCCGCATGACTGGATCCCAGGCTCTAACTACATGTGAGTCTGTGTAACTATTTTCTCAAACAGACAGAAACTCAGAGCACAGAGAGACGGCACATTAGTCTCCGTCCAGCTGACTGGCATGAACAGGACTCAAAGGCAAAGGCTGCCAACAGCTGAGAACCTGCTCATTTAACCCCGTGGGTCTCAGCCTGGGGTCATGGGGCCCGCTTAGGGCATATCTGGAAATCTGAAGGAGGTGTCGTGGGTCATAACCTAACAAGAGGGTGTCACTGTCATCTCTGAGCAGAGTCCAAAGGACGCCTCTGAGTGTCCCACATGCACAGAGCAGACCCTCCACAAGCACTGACCCGCCCCCATTCCACGAACGCACAGGCTCACACATCCTGCTCTGAACTCACCCTCAGGAGTTCATTGTACAGAAAATAGGCAACCAAACTCCCTGACATGGGGAAAGTTGGGAAGAAAACAGAGGGGCTCAGAAATCCACAAGGTCTACACACACTTTCCAGCAGAAGACAGCGCCCTCCTTGGAGGGGACAGGCTGAGTACAGACCCCGAAGGGGAAGCTCTGGGGGTTTTGGTCTCACTTCCCCCTGAGTCTGCAGTACTGTGTGATTGTAGCTACCATCAGAACACAGACAGTAGTAGTCGGCCTCGTCCTCAGGCTGCAGCCCAGAGATGGTCAGGATCCCTGCGTTGGCCGAAGTGTCTTTGGATCCAGAGAAGCGGCTGGGGACCCCGAAGCCCTGGAACTTATCTGAACCTGATTTAAATCTCGGTAGAAACCGGGGAGGGCTCCCTGGCTTCTGCAGGTACCAGCATACATGGTAGCCCTCAACAACAAAGCCACTGCTGACGTTGCAGCTGAGTCCAACTGCTGCTCCTGGAGACACAGAGACCGTGGGCAACTGAGTCAGCACAGGCTGGGAGAGGGAACCTGCAAACACAGACACTCATAGGTGAACAGGCATGAACCCGTGTGACGATCTCTGAATTTCTGAGTAATGTGGAAGATGCCCTGTGTCCCTGAGCCTGTCCCAACCTGTGCAGTGAGAGAGGAGCACGAGGAAGAGAGTAGTAGCCCAGGCCATGGTGCACACAGACCCTGAGCCCACAGTGGGGCTGGGCTGCCCAGGCCTCCTTTTCTCCCCACCCTCTGCCAGAGGAGGGGCTGTCCATGCAAATGTGTGTCCACCAGGGGCTGCCTAGCCCCTCCCTGAGCCTTGGTGCTGGAGCTCAGCTCACACCCCAGACAGAGGGGGATGGAGGTTGGCTTCACCCCTTGGGAGAGCCCTTGGCAGGAAATACCTGCTGAAACCCCACAAAGGTCCTATTCAGGGGACCCTGACAGGCCACAGGGACACAGCTGCTGAGTCCCTTTCAAGGAGCACTGGGTTCAGACCTGAGGCCTGAGCTCTCTTCAACAAATGGTCCTCACTGAGCAGGTAAGTGGGGACCACAGGGGTGACCCTCAGCACCTCCTGCTGGTCACAAGGCACACACCTCCCCATGGCCTGAGGCCCTGAGAGCCCAGCTGGTTCTGCAGCTCTGCAGGTCCTTGTCCCTATTCACACAGCGTGGTCTGACTCCTAGACACTGTGATTGTGACATACTGCACATAGTGACTCAGTGTCTCATCCTGAGTGTGTCCCCCACATGGGAGATGCAAAAAGTATAAAAATGTCTGTTAAAGTTTTAGTATCTCCAGAAGAGAAGCTGCAAATATCCTACCCCTTCATTTGTACATGATTTAGAATGTGCATTTATTGTAAGTATCCACCACTTGTGTATTGAAACAGTGGACTCCATGTGATCTCACATGAATTCAGCCTCCTAAACTAACCTATTCTTTATTGTGTACACATTCACAAACCCAGGAAGCCCGATGAAGTCCAAGATTTGCCTCACTGCGGCTCACATGACACCATAATTTATTGGAATCGAGTCCAAACCGCAGATGCACATTGGTCCCTCACGTGTTGGCGTCCTCTGTCCATTTCTCCCAGTTCAGAATCACCTTCCTGTGGACTCAGAGAGCACGATGCCCATCACTCAGTCCACATGAGTTTTTCCTCTAGCGTCCTTTCCAGGGCTTTGTGTCAATCAATTGAATATCAGAGTGTCACTGATCATCTGCTGTACCGTGAGCTTGTATGTTACATACTGGTCCCTAATGACCATTTTCACCCAGCTCCCCACACTCTGCAGATCGTTCCTGTGTCCGGAATCTGCGGCACCACCCCCCTGCTACCTGTGTTTTCTTTACTCTGCACCTGGACCCCACACATTGCCCTCAGTTTCTGTGGTGACGGGCCTGGGACCTGAGTCCATGCAGCTGAGCAGGGAAGCCGGTTCCAAAGGAGAGTGACCGGGTGCTGAGGAAACGTGGGTGGGCCAGGAGCTTGTGTCTGCGGTGACTGGCCTGTTTCTGGGGATGCAGAGGAGCCTGGGATTGTGGTCTTGTTCTGAACACTAGGACCGAGGAGGTCATCCTGTTGCTGGCACAGACCGGGCACCTGTGTCTGAGAGGGCCTACTGCCAGGTGGGGTCCTTGCGGGTCAGGCTGCTGCTGGCTGGGCTGATGGATCTGGTTGGTGGAAGCCCATCTGAGCCAAGGCCCAGGAGCACGATGATGTTTCTGGGGCAAGTGCCTTCCTAAGTGCACAGAGCCACCTGGTACCTGGTTCTACGGAGTTGGCCTGGCACTGGGATGGGCTACAAGTGTCCTGCTAGAGTTCAGGGCGTGGGGG
>PVKU01015123.1:0-19590 GCA_004027475.1 Anoura caudifer | reverse complement strand
GAAGGTCCCCAGAAGGATACGTCCCCTATCTCCCAGGGAAACAGAAGGCAGACCAAGAGGCAAAGAAGGCAGCACTAGGGACTGCTGAACAACTGCCCCTCATCCTTCTCTGAATGGTCCAGATAACAAGGCCAACTCTGCATCTGGGGAGATATCTTGGGCCTCGGGGCAAGGGGGCACCCATGATGGACCTTGGGTATCCATTGTCCAAAAACTCTTCCACCCTGGCCTCCCAGTGGAAATTTTTAAAGGATTTGCATGCCTCCTTCTATATAGGAAGGGCTGCCACAACAATGGTTAACAAATTATTTGTAGGCAAAGGACTGAAAACTACCATAAAGAATATATGCCAGGCCTGCACCCTTTGTGCCTACAACAACCCTGGGAAAAAAAACCTCATCTCTTCCCCCCACTGTTAGAACCTATTCAGAAAAGAGGAACCTATCCAGGTGAAGATAGGCAGATTTGCTTTGCCAAAATGCCTCCCTGTAGAGGATATAAATACTTACTAGTTCTGATAGATGCCTTTACTGGATGGACTGGGGCTTTTCAGACAAAGATGGAGAAAGCCACAGAAGTAGCAAAATCTCTCCTAAAGGAAACAATACCCTGATTTGGTCTCCTATCCCCTCTACAAAGTAATAATGGGCTGCCCTTTACATCTAAGATCATTCAATTAATCTCTGAAGCTCTAGGCATAAAATATTACTTTCATTCAGCATAGAAAACTCAGTCATCTGGGAAGGTAGAATGGGCAAACCAGGCCTTGGAAGGGGTGTTGACAAAGCTCTGTCAACAAACCTCTGAAAATTGGGTTAAATGACTACCTATAGCACTCATGAGAATCAGGGGCTCCTCTAAGGTCAAATCTAGACTTAGTCCGTACAGACACCCATCAAAGAGTGAAGTATATCATAAATTTAGGATGGTAACAAAAAGTACTATAGGAATATGGAAATAAGGTCTTACCTGTTCTCAGAGGAGAATTCCAGGCTGCTGTACTACTGTCTCTCTGGGGGATTGGGTACTTCTCAAAACTTGGAAAGAGGGATCCCTTACAGATCACGACCCTTACATGACCCTTTTAATGACATATTGTAGCTCAACACCAAAAATCCCCCAAACAACCCAATTAAAAAATGGGCGGAGGAGTTGACAGACATTTCTCCCAAGAAGACATATAAATGGCCAATGGATATATATGAAAAGATGCTCAACTTCACTAGGCTATTAGGGAAATGTGAATCAAAACTGCTATAGGATACTACCTCACACCTGTTAGAATGGCTATTATTAACAAGACAAGTAACAAGTGTTGGAAAAGGAACCCTCATTCTCTGTTGGTGAAAATGTAAACTGGTACAGCCACTATAGAAATTAGTATGTATGTTCCTCAAAAAATTAAGAACAGAGTTACCATTTGACCCAGCAACCCCTTTTCTGGGTATCTACCCCCCAAATTTGAAAACACTTATTTGCAAAGATAAATGCACCTTTGTGTTCATTGCAGCATTACTCACAGTGCCACAGACATGGAAACAACCAAAGTGTCCTTCAACAGGTGATTGGATAAAGAAGATACAGTACATATATACTATGGAATACTGCAGCGGTAAGAAAAGATCAAATACTGCCCTTTGTGACAACATGGATGGGCCTTGAATATATCATGCTAAGTGAGATAAGTCAGAAAAATTAAGAACCCTATGATTTATAACCCTATGGGATATAAAACTAAAAGCAACAATTGAACAGATAAGAAACACAAACAAATAGAAACTCATAGACACAGACAACAACATGGTGATTACCAGAGGGAAGGCGGAGGGTAGTAAAGCACAAAGGAGATCAAGTACATGGTGATGGAAGAAGAATTGACTTTGGGTGGTGGGTACAAAATGCAATACACAGATCATATATCTTAGACATGTACACTTGAAATCTATGCTATCTTATTAACAAATGTCACCCCAATAAACTTAATAGAAAGTGATAAATTGCAACAACTCTGAATTTTTATTTTTCCTCTGAGAGTTTTGTTATTGTTGATCTTGCTCTGTTTTGTGTCTGGATTTTATCTGTGGAATCTATCATTCCTTAGGTGGGTGGGTGCTGATATTTACTCAGTTTTAAAAAATCATTCTTTTTATTTTTTAGCCTGTTTTTTTAGGTTTGCGTCTGTGCCTTCACAACTCAGTTGTCAGTTAATATTGGTCAGAGGTGGTATTCAGACCTTACAGCTTCCACCTGCGCTTGTGGATCTGTGTTTGGTTCGGGTGGTCTGTGGGCAGTCCAAGAAGTTGCAAAGTCTGCCCCCGATTTTACTTTCTAAGGTGCCCTCTCAGGTTTCCACTGCCCATTCATACAGCCTTCTAGACAGCAACCTGGGGCCAGGAGAACTTGAGGCTTTTGTCCTTTGCTACCGGGAAAGAATTTTCCACCCTGGTTCCAAAATGAATCAGTCTTTCCTCCTCACCCCCCACACCAGCAGTAAAGCTGCTTTTTCAATACTAGCCCTGCCCTGGTTCAACTACCTCCTCCCTGGCACAGCTAAAGATGGTGGTGGTGGTGGTGGTGGATTCCAGAAGCCTCAGGCGTGAGCACCACTGTATTTCATGGTTCTTACCGAGTTCAGCCTTTACATATATGCTGCCTTTGGACAACTTCCAGAGCCCTGAAATGATTGTTTCTGCCAATGTTGTCCATTTTAATAGCTGCTCTGGGGGGAAGAATTTGTTGACCTCTTGATTCCTCCAGAGCTAGAAGTTTCATTATGTGTTTTTGACATATTTGGCATGTTTTGAACAATGATGAATATTTGTATATGAGAGTGGAATGAGGAGTTAATGAGTCATGTGCCTCTGATTCTCTGACTTATTATTGAGTTTTCAGAGCAACTTCTGAAGTCTCTATTGCATTGGACATGAAGACTTGTATGTCTCATCTTTGTTAACAATTTTCTTCAGTTTTTAAACCTTATTCCTTGAACCTATTCCTGGCAACTTTAGATATAAAACCTGTTTCATGAGCACTAAAACTTTTTCACTAGGATTTTAAAAAATCATTTTCAATATCTCGACACTAAGATGAACTAACCTTTATAAGAGTTCTCCCACATGACCAAAATCAATGGATGAGATAAATACTCTGTTGGAAGGAAAACTTCTCCTCTGTCAACTTAGGGTCCAGTGCTTGGGGCCTGCAAACTAATTGACAACAGACAGATTAACTGAAGAAAAGTTTATTACACACACTGGAGTACTCTGTATAGAGAGTAATTCCCTGAATAGTTAGGATTAAAGGTTTATATACCAGTTTAATAAGGGGAGCTTGGGCTTCAAATGCTGGAAGGTTCTGATGAGGCTTGTTTACACAATTTTGGGGAGACTGTCCTGGTGGCGCCCAAGGTCAGTTGCCTCCCTGACTGGAGGACTGCGCTGAAGGTGGGGAGGCAGTTTGTGGTAGCTGACTCTTGCAAATCTCTACAAAGCTTTTTGTCAGATGAGGAAGGTTCAGACACAATAGATTCCTTTTGCATCTGCTGTAGCTCAGGTATTTTCACTTTGATACCATTTTGATGGGTTTTTTGTTCCCTTCAGCCCACTTATTTTACACAGTTTTTTTTTTTTTTTTTTTTTTTAACAAAAAAGACATTGCAGGTGGTAGGAGGATTCTAACAGTGGCTAATGTGGAAAAAAGAGTAGAGAAGTGTAGGTTTGACTTGAGAACCTATTTAAGATGGGTGTGTGATATTGTTTACTTCATCTCTGTTTGATTATACCTCCTTTGAACACCTTGGAAATCTTCAGATTATCTTGATGAGAAGTTTAGGTTTTATTTGATGACACCACAGATGCCAATTTTTTTTTAATCAAGGAAATGGCATGATCAGAGTTATTCTTTAGAAAGGTAATTCTCAGAGTAATGATGTGTGGGGAGGCAAGGGAAAGAAATACTGGAGATAGGGAAGCCAATCAAAAGTAATCTGCAATAATCCAGGTCAGATGGCTCCCAGATTTCCACACACATCAGAATATCCTATAGGTCTTGTTAAAACACAGATTCCTAGCCTCACTATCAGAGTTTCAGATTAAATAAGTTTGGGGTGCGGGTTGATAATTTTTATTTCTAACAAGTTTCCAGGTGATCCTGATGCTGTTGGTTCACTTTGAGAACTAGTGGTCCAGGCAAAGGAAATAAATGCTTGAACTAGAATGGCGGCAATAGATGGAAAGGCAACAGAGTGGAAGAATCCACATATCTCGGTAACGTATAGGACATGGGGAACAAGCTTGGTGGTCTGAGACGACAGAATTCCTACCTGGGTGTTTGGTGGTCCTATTAATAGAGGTAGTTATAGGAGGTTATGTGGAGAGGTAGGTTGATGATGACTTTATTTTGTACATAGCTGAATTTGAGATGCAAGAAAAATACTTAGAGATTCCCAGCAAACATTTGGAAATGTGGCTTCTTACTGTGAGAGGTTGGGGTCAGAAGTGTAAGTTCTAAAGTTATCACAATAGAAGTGAGCTTAAGGCTGCGGGAACAATTGAGGCTGCAGTGGGATTAAAAGGCCCAGGCCAAGACTGGAATTTTGGAGACGTTTACCTTCCGGAACTGGGAGAAACAGAAAACTGGAGTGGCCAGGGAGGTGCAGTGTTGCAGTGTGGAAGAGAAGAGAAAAAGTCAGAAAAGGGCTAACATTGTTCAATCTTGCAGAAAAGATGACTACCTTCCAGTGTCATTAGATTGAGTGATGAGGAGGTAATTAGTGTCTCTTAAGGGAGAAATTCCAGCAAAGTGAGAGGGCAGAGGCAAGAATACATAGCTTGAGGAGCAAGTAGATGGTTCCAAAGTAAAAACCATTAAAATCCATTAGGTCTTCATAGCCAAACATAAACTTGAAACACATGGGAATTCAGAAAATAATAGGGAAAAAAAGCATGCAATCCTGGAAACTCAATGGGAGTTCAAACTTATGAGTCATGGACAAGAAGCACTAACTGCACATTTCTAGAGAGCTTTCAAAATCAGTATTGGGGAGTTTGGTGAAGCCAGAGAAGACTGTGATTAGCAGTGAGGGGAGGACCAATGAATAGTAAGCAAGAAGTAGAGCAGTTGTTAGTATATAGAAATTCTATTGAGAGCACAGAAAGAAAAAAGATGTGGGTAAAAAAATAATAAAAGGATACAGGATGGTAATGATAGGTTTATAGTTGTTCTTATGGAAAATAATACAATAATTAATAAAAATAATACAAGAATAAACTGTGTTTCGCACACTCACCACTGTAAACCTACTTTTGCACACCCTGTATTATGTCCTCTCTGGTGAACATTCATGTGGTTTCATTCTAAATAAATCAAAGGATGTATACGAGTAACTGTGATAGGCATGATCAAATTGTTCTTCGTAAAGCACAAAACTTACAAATAGAGTTATACCTACTTATACCCCTGATGTTCGAGAGTGCCTATTTCTCCACAGTATTGCCAGCTGAATGTATTATCAAATGTCTTCATTTATGCCAATATGATAAGTGAAAAATGGTATCTAAGTCCAGTTTTACTTTGTAATCATTTTATAAATAGTAGTTGTAAAGATAGATGTTTAAGAGTCATTTGTATATTCTTTTCTGTGAGCTGCCTGTTTCTATTCTTTGCATATTTTCCTATTGAGTTGTTTATAGTTTTCTTACTGATTTATGTGAGTTTAATTTATACTTATATACATATATATGGACAAAACCAGGTCTACCATGGTGAATACACAACACACAGAGTTTATTCTTGTATTATTATTTAATTATTATATTACTTTCCACGTGAATAACTGTAAACCTACTTCTCCCCCACCCTGTACATAAAAAGTACATAAAAATCCAAGAGCTAGCCATTCAGTGGAACGCTGGCATCTGTAAAAGGCAAATGAGGACACTTCCAATGTATTAATATAGGAAGAGCTCCAAGATTTAAATTAAAAAGTAAGTGAAAAAGAGATGATTGTCTTTGTATTAAGTTATATTTGCAAAAACATACTTTGAAAGTACTCACAAGAAACTAACGCCAATATGTAGCAGCCACTAACCACGTCACTCAGACCTGCTGCATAAATGACTTATGCAGCAGGTCATCCCTCTGGTCCCTCTGCATACACCACCGTGCTTGCACCTAGGCTGCCTTGTCACACCTGATAGTGACCAGAGAAAGATCAGGGAACTAAGGCGAGCCCATTCCAGTAAACCAGGGGGCTTCTTGTACAAGAAACTGTCCCGTGGACCTGGCCAGTCTTGGAACTGTGCTGCAGTCTAAAACTGCTCCCCAATCCCCTTACCTCCTCTCTTCTTCCACAGGTGTCAGACCTGCACATCTAACCCTACTTTGGTGTTTGCTTCTTTGTGGACCATAGTTGCCTTTTGAGAGGTCGGAGATGAAGCAGACTTGGAGCCAGAACTATTATTTTTGAACCATATAAACTTATTATACATTCAAACATTAAATTCAAAATACTCTCTAGCAATGTTTATCAATGTGTTATTTTAGTATCTCCTGCAACAGAGTCATCTGTCCTGGGATCAACCTAAGATCCACTGGAAAGGTATATCTGTTGGGAAATCTAGGAATCTGTATTTAAAGATTCTCACATTGTATTGTAATATATATTCACAGGACTAGAGGATTAAGCTATAAGATGAACATGGCCTGGACCAAAATATAAACGTGTAAACCGAACTGAAGGAACAAGAATGGCCGTGATGCTTATACATCAATTAAATGATGCAACTCATCAAACAAAGAACATTTAGATTGGGAAGTAAAAAAGCTAGAAAGCAGAATTAAGCATCCAATCACGGCTTTCCAAGCTTTTATTTTTTAAAAAATTTTTATTGAGGTATAATTAAAATAGTATGTTAGTTTCAGGTATACAACATAATGATTCAATATTTGTATATATTACCAAATGATCATCCCAGTAAATCTAGTTAAACATCCATTACCTCATTTTGTCTTTTTTCTCACTACTACCACTCACCCCAGCCATCCCCACCTCCCACCCTTGATCCTACTCAAGATTTTTTATTTTTTTAAAGACAGGGAACAATATTCAAAGGACTTCAGATATTCTAGTCCTACTGATAAATCCAACTCTCACCTAAGAACAATGGTTCGGGATGCCATTAAACATTAAATTACCTCATTCCATTGATTTGATAATCATCCCAGTAAGCAACTTTGTAATAATAATTTGAGTTTCCACACAGTTTTCCCTATAGGAAGATATTGATACTTGCTAAAGAAAAAAAGAACTTCATTATATTCTTTAAGAGTATAAATAACAGTGTATTTGACACATAATTTAGTTCATTAAAATTATGCCATTCTTTTTACACACTCTCCATGTCTAGAAATGCTTGTATTTACTTTATTTTCATTTTCCTCTAATTACCTGACCTATGATGTTTTAATAAACAATCAACTCTAGAAAATCCCTGCTTACAGCTTTATTGTCAACCTTATTTTACCAAAATAGTCAATGGAAAGCCAGGTCTTTTGAATTAGAAATGTCAGGGACTTTTATGTCTATTAAAGAACGTGAGCCCACATTGTTAACTGGATATTGAAAATACTGCTTTCAAATGAATCTTATTTTTAATTATGTGATGTAATTGCCATGAAGTCACAGAAGTAATGGTAGGCACTATTTCAGAGGGACTCACTAGATCCTTTAAATCAAACATTTCATTTTAATGTCTTCATTCCACGGGCCACCCTGAGTCAGCCATTGCATGTGCTTGCAAATAAACAAGTAATGGTATTTTTTTCTAGTGGACTTCCCAGAATAATGAGTAGAATCTAGAAGTCTAGACACTCAGCTTTAACTTAGTGTTCCAACTTAATTCTATAACTTAAAACATTGGTGTTACAATATATTTTCTTTTGCACAACAAAATGATTACATTCAATGATGTCGTGAGCCATTATTCCAAATCTTCAGAGCCTTTAAACGGCCTTGTTTCTTCCAAAGACGCGTGAATGTAAAAATGATGTGCTTTATTCTATAACTGAATTTGGAAGGAGAGAAGCCGAGAAAAGAGAGAAAAGATCTCAATGTACTTTAAGCATGCTTTTCATTCTGAATATTTGAAATGAAACTCATGATGTAGGATAGAATTCCTACAAAGTACTGCTCTCATTATGTCTCCAGTTTGTATGCAGGCCTCAGCTGTGTTACTTTTATTGCCATTTTCAGCAAGAATTCAGGAGAGAATGAAAGGATGGAAACTCCAACAGAATGACTAAACTGTAATACAAAGATAATGAACTCCAATGCAACAGGACGGCAAATTAGAAGGCTGGGAAGTTGTTAGCCATGAAAAAGAAAAAAGAAAAAGAGCTTTATTTCCACACTTTTGAAGCATTCTTTGGAAAACAGAAAAATCTAGCAATACAGTTAAACCTGTTACTGTCAGTACAATTCTACTTTCAAAAAAAAAAGCCAGGCTAACATTTTTTTTTTAAACAGCAATTATATTTTATGAAAAGGGAAAAAGGGAGAGTGACAGGAACATCAAAATTTGCAAAAGCGAGGGGATGACACACCAATCAGAAACCGATTTGGGATCCCTATTCACCTCAGCTTCTTTTTCAATAAGCATTTCCAGTCCTTAGCACCCTCCACTTCAGGGACCTGGGGGATGTTGGCAGTTGCTGCCAAAGGGATTCGTATGCTAAAAAGAAGTAAACTGTGGACCACCCACGTAGTCAGGAAACAGTGTAGTTCAACTTTCTTTTATGCCCTTATCTTCTGAGGGGACTCAACTGGAGTCTTAGAGGGGATGGGTCACCTTGAATTTACACTAGGAGAACTTTCTTACAATAAGTTTTAATCTTCCAAGACACTAAATTAAGACCAAGATTCTTCTGGGTTATGGTCGTCATAATGTATTGGCGATTGATTACAAGTGGGCCATTTCAAAACAATGACAAACCCCACCCCACCTCCAAACTCTGGGGTGGCCTTTCAAAGCTCCAAAGTCCAAGTCTGAGGTGACTCTGAATATTTGAAATGATTTTTTGAGTTCCCAGAGAATTTTCTTGAGGGGAAAAAAAAGCGCCCCAGAATCCGTAAGATAATCTTCATACATACTCCAACTAAGATTTTAAATCTGATCAAATATGGTTAATGAAGAAAATTACTTTTTTACATTTATTTTCTTATTATCATAAAGGTGTTTTGAAAAAAATATTTATGAAGCCTCTTTTCTTGTTGTTGTTCTAACCTAGCAAGCTAAACATGTTTCATTTATTTTTAAATGAAGTGAAAATTAGCCAGGTGTGTTAGATAAGCTTTCTATACACAGGTCTAAATATTGACAAAGGGAGATGTGTCACTGGAAAAATCATCACTCTGGCAATTATCACGTTAGCATGTTAAGTGGAAAAAGATGTGAAACTTCCAAATGTGTCAATACAGATTATTTCATTTCCACTAGCAGCTATACTGTGAACATGAGTTTTTTAATACACACTGAGCAAGCAGTTCAGCTAAAGAAATTTCTCATCTGTGTCTAAAAAAATCACAAGGTCTGGTATGAAATCCCCTGTATTTCTAACTACAGCTTCAAATGACCTAAAAGGAGGGAAGGGAAGCAAATGATGACAAAATACTTCTCTGTGGTTTTTTTTTTGTAAGAACTGTGTCTTCACTATTTCATTGGGTTATGTGGGTAATCCCCACTGTTCTCATTGGTCCCAAACCACATCCCTTAGAGAAAATACCAGCACTTGCAAAGTCAGACTATATTACTATACCAAACAGCACTGAAGATAGAGTATGTCAGGAATAATTACTGTTGCACTTTAGACCCTTGTGTACTCCACTTGAAGTTGAGAGAAAGTGCTATTAATTTGGTGTTATTTAGAAAGAATCAGGTGTGTATAAGAGTAAATTCTGGCCATATGAAAATTCTATCTTTTATCACTAAGTGGTAAAGGAACCAGGTAGGACTAGGTGATTAAGTAACCTGTAGAATATCCCTAAATATACTATATGAGATTAGCCCTTTATCTATGATGAGTTGTGGATGCTTTACCAAGTTTCTTGTTATCTTTATACTTTGTGCATAGTGTTTCACATGTGGGAGGAAAATATACACATATACAGTATTCACATACTTTTATTTTTTCAATTTTTTTATTGTTGTTCAAGTAGAGTTGTCTTGATTTTACCCAGCCACCACCCCCTGTCACCTCCCACCCTCAATCTTGCCCCCATTTTGCCTTTGTCCATGGGTCCCTTATACCCTTCCTCTTATTCCCTCCATTACCCAACCCCTTTTTCCCCTCCGGTTACTGCCAGTTTCTTCTTTATTTCAATGTCTGGTTATATTTTGCTTGCTTGCTTGCTTTTTTGATTAGGTTCCACTTATAGGTGTGATTATATGATATTTGTCTTTCAGCACCTGTCTTATTTCACTTAGCATAATGCTCTCCAGTTCCATCCATGCTGTTGCAAAGGGTAGGAGCTCCTTCTTTCTTTCTGCTGTATAGAATTCCATTGTGTACATGCACCATAGTTTACTGATGGACACTTAGGTTGCTTCCAGCACTTGGCTATTGTAAAATGTGCTGCTATGAACTTTGGGATGAATAGGTTATTTTGAATTGGTGTTTCAGGATTCTTAGGGTATAATCCCAGCACTGGAATTACCAGGTCAAAAGGCAGTTCTGTTTTTAGTTTTCTGAGGAAATTCCATACTGTTTTTCATAGTGGCATCACCCATCTGCATTCCTACCAACAATGTACTAAGGTTCCATTTTCTCCACAACCTCACCAACGCTTATTGTTTGTTGATTTGTTTATGGTGTCCCTCCTGACCACTGTGAAGTGGTATCTCATTGTGGTTTTATTTTGTGTCTCTCTGATGGCTAGTGATGCTGAGCATCCTTTCATGTGCCTCTGGGCCCTCTGTATGTCTTCCTTGGAGAAGTGTCTGTTCAGGTCCTTTGTCCATTTTTAAATTGGGTTGTTTGTCTTCCTGGAATGCAGTTGTGTGAGTCCTTTATATATTTTGGAGATCAAACCCTTGTGTGAGGTATCACTGGCAAATATATTTTCCCATATGGTTGGTTCCCTTTTCATTTTGCTGATGTTTTCTTTAGCTGTGCAGAAGCTTTTTATTTTGATGAAGTCCCATTTGTTTATTCTTTCCTTTATGTCCCTTGCTCTAGGGGACATATTGGGACATAATTTTAAAAGAGTCATAATTTACCAATTATTTTGGGAAGGGCTTCTGGATTTTGAGACATAGTTAGAAACGTCTTTCCTACTTCCAAAATATAAAGAAATTATCCTAGATTTTCTTTTAGTAGATATATGATCTCATCTTTTACAGTTAAATCTTGAAGCCATTTGGTTTAGAGTGTGAAGTATATGAGGTCTGTCCAGAAAAAGTCCAGCCGTTGTTAATATAAAAAGAATGGTCTCTATGTAACCTGGCATCCAAGGAGAGTGGACTGGAATGTACATGAGTGAACAATGATGACTTCATTGCACTAGTCAGTGGGGGCAGTAGATGCCATTGAACATGTATACTATATGGCTGTCGCATTCAAAGTCACTGAGCGAGTAGAGCAACAGATCTCCATCAGATTTTGCATTAAGTTTGAACATTCCTTTGTGGAAATGTTCAAGAAGGCTGCAGCTATGGGAAAGTGGTGATTGGCAACTTCATCATGACAACATGCTCACTCACGCATCACTTCTTGTGCAGATTTTTAGTGAAGCATCAATTCACGCAGGTGACTCAGCCCCCCTACAACTTGTGGCTTTTCCGAAAACTAAAATCACCTTTGAAAGGGAAGAGATTTCAGACCATCAATGAGATTCAGGAAAACACAACGGGGAAGCTGATGGCAACTGGGAGAGCTGTGTGGGGTCCCAAGGTAACTACTTTGAAGGGGACTGAGGTATCATTGTCCTACGTACAATGTTTCTTGTGTCTTGCACCTTCTTTAATAAATGTCTCTATTTTTCATACTGGAAACCTCCTGGACAGACCCTGTAGAGATACCCAGCACAATCTACACTGCCCCCCTCTCCTGCTTTATCTCAACTTCACTTATTTTATGAGCCATCTTTTACCTATAGTTTTTAGGTGCTGCTCTTGCTATATTTTAAACTATATATTTATCCCCTTATGCATCTGGGTGTATTACTATTAGTCCAAATGATATATCTATTTTATTCACATGCTAGCATTATATTGTTTGGTTTATTGAGGCTTTATAATATGTTTTAATATTTGGTAAGACTAATCTTTATGGCTGTTCCCTCTCATTGGTTGCTTGACTATTTTTATTAATTCTTTCCAAATTAACTTTAGGAATATTTGAAAAGTCAAACAACAAATAAACAAACATAAGAAAAGAAACTTGGTGCTTTGTTGGGATTCTGATAAATTTGTAAACTAACTTATGAAGAACAATAACTACATCACGTTGAATCTTTGTATTAGTGAACATGATCTACTCCTCTTTGATATTCTAGCTGCTAATCTTATTTCCATTTTCCAAGCTCTTGAGACATTTCACTGTAGTTTCCAAGTGCTGAAAAAAAAAACCCCCAAAACAACAACTGATCATTGAACATGTTAAAGTACAGTTTTCAAAAAGGCTTCCTCATGACTGTCATGTATAGATAGAATGAAAACATGCCAAAGATTTTATTTATATCATAAGTTAATGAGAAAACCAGTAAGATGTTACATTAGTCCAAAGAGCTTTGAGAAGCTAGATACTTATAAGAAATTTAAAAGATTGCTGGGTTAAATACAAAATCAGTTAATGTCCAAGAGGATTATAATCCTTTGTGGTCATCTCTTCTACTGGACAGAAATTATTTGCATTTTTACTGAACAAAACACCTACATGGTAATCTCTGCCCCTACAGCATCAGAAAATAACCCAGGCAATTTAAAGCCAAGCCCAGCTCTCTGGGATCTGACGTAGTGGCGAGAAGAAGGTTGCATCGAGAAGGGTGAAATTGACAGTAAGCATGAACCCATCCTGGCACCTGCCTCAGGAAAATCGTGAAGAAAATTGAAATTAGCCAGCAGGCCAAGTACACTCGCTCCTTCGGTGGCAAAACCAAGGTGAAGAGACGGGCTGTGGGGCCTGGCACTGTGGCTCCTGCATGAAAATGGTCGCTGGGGTCGCCGGTGGTGCCTGGACACACAGTACCACCTCTGTCCTCACAGTAAAGTCCCGAAACATTAGTAGAAGCTCCACAATATGAAACATTGTTAGCTGATGATAAATGGTTAATTTGTGTTGTTGCTTGTAAAAAAACAGCAACAACAAAAGAACAACAACAGCAAAAGCCAAGCCTAGCCCTGTACCGAGAGAGCACCTACCTCTTTAGTCTATTTCCAAGTTGTAGACAGTTTTTCTCCAAAACATATCACTGAATGAAATAGTTGGCATTTTAAAATTTGAGATTCATTTGGTTAACTTTATTATTTTTATCTATTATTACTGTTTTGCAGTCAGCAAAGGAGGTCCCTTCCTTTTGATGATTCATTTTTCTTACAATGAAACACAAGTGATATACCTTGGGCAAAGACATCAAGAAAGACAGTGCATCTATTCAACAAATATTTATTGTGTTCAGCCCTGTTCTAGGTTTTTGGATACAGCAGTAAATAAAACAGAGAAATCTCTCTGTCTTTATAGGACTTACAGATTATCTGGGTAATATGGAAAATAACAATAAACATAAGAAATAATTAAAGTATCTAGTATTTAGGAGGTGATAAGAGAGGAAACAGAGCAAAGGGTATTGGGGTATAAAGAGAGGTGTCGCAAGTTGCAATCTTAAACAGGTTGGTTAGGTTAGGCTTCAATGAGAAGGTGATATTTCAGCAAAGGCTTGAAGAAGGTGAGGGAGTCAGCCACGTGGGGGTCTTGGGCAAGAGCATTTTTGGCACAAGATACAACAGTGCCAAAACCCTAAGGAGGGAGTTCGCCAGGGCTGTTCAAAGAGCAGCAAAGAGATTTGGTTGGAATGGAGTTAGTCAGAAAGGAGGTTAGAGGCCTCATCACTTAGAGTCTTGCAGCCCATGTTGGAGTTTTATATTTTATTCAGAGTGATGTGAGCAGATGAGTGACATGACCTGACATATTTGAAAAGATCCCTTTGGTTGTGGTGGTGAAAATAGACTTAGGGAAGAGGTTCAAAAGTGGAAACAGGAAAAGACAATGGAAAGGCTATTGAAAGAATCCATGAAAGAGATTCTAGTGACTTTGACCATGGTGGTAATAGTAGAGAAGTTAAGAAAAGATTGAGTTCTGGATGTCTTTTGAAGGTAGAACCAACATGGTTTTCTAGCAGACTGATGTGTGGTGAGCAAAAATAAGAAGTATGGTTTGTGGATTTTCTGTTTGGACCATTGGAAGGATAAAGTGGCCAACAACTGGGATGGTAGGATAAAATCAGGAGCTAACTTTGAGAGCTGTTCAGGTTCAGTGGGATAAAATCAGGAGCTCTGTTTTGGAGTTTTTGATCTTAGGATGGCTATTAGACTTCTGAGTGGAGGTTTCAAGTAGGCAATAGGGTATATGTGTCCTAAGTTCAGGAGTGTGGGCTGTGTTAAAGATGCAAGTTTGAGTGAGATTCATTGGACTACAGATGGCATTTAAAGCCAAGAGACTGGGTGAAAAGTTGCAGATAGAGAACCAATGTTTGAGCCCTGAGACCCTCCAACATTAAAGAGGCCATTTCTTGATATGACCGCACAGCCTGTGTTTGATAGTATCAACTGAGGTTTGATCTCAGTGTCAACAGTAAAAGCATATTTGAGATTTTTCAACCAAGTATTACTGACTAAAAGTAAACCAAGCATATGCTGAATCAAATCCTTTTGTAATCTCAAGAAGTAAAATGGAAAATAAGCAATCAATATAAGACTCTTTCAAAATAAATAATATTTTGGCATTTGATAATAGCTCAAGTAGTTAATATCTCTTACAGAGAAACATATTCTGTTCTCAGTTTCATTTTTACATCACATTAAATTTCTTAGATTCTCCAGAGTAATATGTTGGATATGTATTATGTATCCTGACCTTTGGAGCTTATTGTCTAAATGTTACATTGGTTCATAGATGCAACTTCGGCATTATACCATCTCTGATATGTGATGAGCTTTTCACAAAGAGTTGGTAGCGAACAATAACTCTATTTTGTATACTGCATAATTATACTGAAGGTGTAGGTTATCTTCATTTTATTTTATTTTTTGTACATGTGGTCTGTATACCACTCTCCGATCTAGCCAGGTTGAACAGTGTTTGAAGGACAGACAAGTATGTTCTAGAGAGCAAGCAGCCCTTGAAAATAGCTTAGCAATTAATGTGGGAATTTTTCTTCTAAAACATCAGTGTTCTCTGAACTCAATCAAGATATGATATGGCAGCTCTGAAAACCCCCCGCTCTGCTGTAGGTTAGCTTAGGGTTTCCACACCATGATTTTACTTATTCCTTCTGTTTAGGAACATGCCTTTAAAGACTTAAAATTGTCTTCTTTTGCTACCAAGTGAAAACTTTGTGCATCATAACCTTATTTTTTAAAGGCTATAGATATATCATGACAAAGGCAAATCATGGAGCTAAAAGGGGAGAAAGCACTTTTACTCTACATGAGTAAAATCTACTCTATACTATTTTGGAGCCTTCATCATAAATTTTATATTAAAATCCACAATGATGATAACAACGACTACATAGGCCATACCTGTTTTATGCTGACACTTAATAACTTTTAGGACTAAATTAATAACTGGTCTGAATAGTGTAAACTCAATTTCATGGTTACTATCCATCCCTTTACCTTGTGTTATGGACTGAATTGAGTATCCCACCAAATCCGTGTATTGATGCCTTAACTCCTAATATGCCTGTATTTGGAGATCAGCCTATATGGAGATAATAAAGGTTAAACGAGGTCATTAGAATGAAGCCCTAACCCTATAGCACTGGTGTCCTTACATGGATAGGAAGGGGCACCAGAGCTCTTTCTCTCCATGTTCACAGACAGGAGGCCATGTGAGGGTGTAGAGGGCAGGTGGCCGTCTACAAGCCTAGAAGAGAGGCCTCACCAGAAACCAACCCTGATAGCACCTTGATCTTAGACTGCTAGCCTACAAAACAGTAAAAAAAAGAAATGAATTTATGTTGTTTAAGCTACCCAGTTTGTGGTGTTTCACGGCAGCCTGAGGAGACTAAGACACCCTGCTTTGTTTTTCCTTGCAACACTTAATAGCACGTGACCTGTGAGCCTGTATATGCTGCCGTACTAGAACATAAGCTGGGGTTTTCTGATTTGTTGCTGTGCTGCTGCCTGGCATATAGTAGGCAGGCAATAAATATCTGTGGCATGAATAAATTACAGGGTTTGCCTTGGGACAAGAAACAAAACACCACATTTCTTAGCACATTGGGATCTTCGATCCACATAACTACATTTACCATTCCATCTTCTCCCCTCCTCCCCTCTCCTCCTTCCCTCCTGTTTTCTTCTAATTTCCTTTCTCCATCAGATTGCACGCTCTTTGGAGGTAGGTATCTTGTCTTTATTTGGGCTCTCTGGAAGGAGATTCTGACATGAGGAGTCCCGATGCAGAGAATACCTGTACAGGCTGAAGGAAGTGATTCAAGGGAGGAAAGGCAGCCAGTAAAGGAGATGGTGTTAAGCCAGCTACCGCTGTGGCAAACTGGAGCCTAATCTTGCGGTAACAGTGTGGAAAAGAGTATAAAGTACATGTTGTAAATTATCCTCCCTGAGGAATGAGGGAGCTGGGGTCATCATTCACCAACTCCTTAGAGTCACTGGCCTACCACCGTCAGTCCTCAGGTGTACAGAGGTGCTGATGCTGTCAGCCAGAAGTCTGCTGCTGAAATGGGAGGGTCCTAAGACTATGGGCAGGACCCTCACAGGGTCTGCCAGAGCCCTCATTAATGTCTGCAGTACCCAAATTTTGATACTTATTGATACAATATGTAATGCCACATCTTTCTTGCCTTCCAAATTATCGGGGAAATACAGCTCTCTTACCCATCTGGGATTGCAGAAAACTAGAATTTTATCATTAAAGAACAATGGAAACAGATCTAAAACCTTCCTATCCCCAATTCGTTCAAAAGCACTCCACACATACAAAATGCATCCTAATTATCTGCAAGTATCTAAGGGATAGATGGGGTATGCTGGTCTCCAATTAATGGTGATGGGGTCAGACTTCTGGGCTGTGTGTCCCTGGTTTGACCTCCTATTTAGTCATTGACGTTTTCTCCTAAGCTCGGCTCTGGCATTGCTCCAAACCGGGAGTCATTCAATACAGGGTTTTACAAAAAATTCCGCCTCCTTTTATTTATTTTTTTCTTGGACGAAGCTTTTAAAAGCTGCTAATCTACAGATCCTCCTCCTCCATAATTATACTTGCCAGAGGAGTAGGAGCCAAACAATTAAATTCCCCATAGGTGTTGGGTATAATAATTCCTCATGAATCAGAAGATTAAGCAAGGCAACAACAAATAGAACAAGATGGCCTAAGCTCTGTTTTTCCTGCGGAACAGCAAATAGTTGCAAATCAAAATGCGGTGCTCCTTAATTACCACTGTATGAGGCAGTGGGCTAAAAGCAGGCTCATTTGGTAATGTTTTCTGTGTAGCTACGGCATGTACACACAGTGCAGGCCTTTGTGCACTGTCTAATGGACAATATTATACACTAGAGTATTGCTGAAATTCATTTTATGGGGAGATACAACTGGTACGTCCAGGACACTGGTCTCCAAGCGGTGTGTGCACTGAACTACAAAAACAGTTCTGCTTGTTCAAGCCAGGCAAGGCCATTTTTATGTAAACATGCTCTTCCTGACTTACAACGTGGTCTACTAGGTGGAGATCTGTCAGCTGGGCAGGCTGCAGTCACGGGCTGCGATCTCAGGGAGACCTGCAAGCAGTAACTTGTAGCAAGCTTCAACAAATTTACAAGTTTTCCTCTTTCTTTACCCTGGAAGCAGCTGCCCTGCTGATCTGGAAGCATTTGGGAACCGTGAGGTTTGATAGTAGGAACCTAAGAGCTGATGTAGGATAATGAAGAGCGGCGCCGTAGTTGCTCCCCAAATTAGACCTGCTTGTTTACTGAAATTGGTCAAACAGTTTAATTAGCATTCCATGTTTGTTATTTCTTTAATCAAGGTTTCAAACAGAACAAGGCAACAAGCCAGGCCAGTAATGAGTCTTCTCCACCTACTCTTAAGTTAAATAGTTGCTGAGATCCCCATTCTTCTCCCAGGGACATCTCATCGCTGATGTGTTTTCACTTATCATCAGGATTATTGGACACTGCTTATAAATGCATACTAATTGGCAATAGGTGATGTATATATTTATGTTAATTTATAGTTAAATATAGGTGCCCATGAAACATACATTTCTTTTTAAGTGAGAAGATTTGTACGGAATTTGTGAGATTGTAAGGACCATTTATAAGGAAAAATTATTCACAAGATCTACTGACTCATGTTTGAGAGCCCATACATTAACCTTCCTGCTTTTATAAAGTTCACATAAGACATAATAAGCAAGGATATAAAAAATTACTCTCTGAAAAGTGCTTAAGTATCTAATTACTTGGGTTTCCATAACAAGTTGAGTTGCTTAAAAGAAATGTCGAAGGTCAAGGTCAGCTTGGCAAATGGATTTCATTTTGTTTCATCCAAAATACTTTCCTACTTTTAGCTGCAAATGTAGACAACTCAGGCAGCCTTAAAGAAATTATGCAAATCCTAATTGCAAACAGTTTTCCTTTTAGCTTTTTTACATTTAGACTAACTGTAGTAATTATTTGAAAACCTTTTTGAATCCCACACATAATAAAAGGAAATTTTATGCAAACAATAAAGGAGAATTTCAAAGCAGTGAGGGCGTTGCTGGTTTGCCTTTAGGGGCTAGTAAGCTGGAGAGGAGTTTATTTCTGATCTTCCTACTTTCAGTATCATTATTTACTGCGATCTTGGCAGCTCTACAAACAACAGCAAAGGGACCAAAGAGTGGCTCCTGCTGAGGTACTCAAGGGACAGGCTATCCAAGAGGAAGGGTTACAGTCCACTGAATGCCGTGTGTGCCACTGGCTGGTTTTGTAGGTGTAGCAGATGAAACAGAGTGATGGTTAAGGATTGCAGAAAGTGGAATTGGACTTCTTGCAACCACACTGCGCCTGTGCACCTTGCTGGCTGTGTGACCTCATTTCTCTGAATGCTGGTTTCCTCATCTGTACAAGGGTGATATGATTGATTGGAGGATTCAGTGTGTTAATGCATACTAAGTGAAGCCCTTATAACAGGGGCTGGTGCAAAGCATGGGCTATGTGCCCATTATTATTACATGGGCTATTACTTTTAAAATGTGAATAAAAGTGCATGAACATGCCCCTGGTTGGAGTTGCTTTCTGGCAGTGAGTAGTGTCTACGGCCAGTGTAATTATCCTTTCAGAGATGGCTGGGCATTTGAACTCATCTTGGTAG
>PVKU01015122.1:0-19591 GCA_004027475.1 Anoura caudifer | reverse complement strand
AAAGAAGGAAAAGGAAATAAAAAAGTGAAAAGAGAATAAAGAAAAGTAGAATGAAAAAGAGAAAAAAGACAGGAAGGAGTGGTAAGCTTGGGAAGAAAGGAAGAAGGAGTAAAACAAGAAAGAAGTATTGAGAAGCCAAAAGGAGTTGAGGGGTAAAAAAGATCAAAATAGTGAAAAAGAGAAAAAGAGAAAAAAAAACACAAAAAAATTAAAAAACCAAAAAACACCAAAACCGCTAATTCTTGCTGTTATCAATCTTGCCAAGCTGATTTTTCTGGTCTTGAAGACTGTAGTGGCCGAGGGGTGACCGTATTGTTTTTTTTTTCCCTTGTTCAGCATTCAGTTTTCTCTAGCCTACTGTCCTCAGAGGTGTCCCTAGATTCTCTGCCCAGGGACCCAGGCGCGAACTGTGGTCGCGCGCCCACAAGTCCCGATGTTCCCTGAGTCTTCCTTGCACAGGCTCCAACTTTCCCACGAACACGGTTCAACCCCTATGGTGCCCAGCGACTGCGCGCCCTGTCGTGCCGGGTCTCCCTGGGCGCGCTGATGCACTGATCCCCTAGCAGCTGTTTACAATGTCGTGTGGGCGCAGACAAAGGTGCGCGCTCCAGCTCCCGCGTTCAGTCCTCCCAGGGCTATGAGATCTTAACTCCTGTCTGTGAGATTTCAAGCGACCAGGTTTATGCTGGCGCTGCCGGGTCCCTGCTTGGCTGTTCAGGGAGCGGTTGCTCCAGCTCCCTCCCCTGAGTCTTACGGCCAGCCCTGGCCCGGTTTCTCAGCCCCCGCCCTGGTCTCCGCACCGCCGGAGTACTCTCCTTACCATCCGGTTTTTCAACGTCCACTGCAATTTTCGATAATCTGTTTTCAAATATGCTGTGTTTCTGGTGTCTGTTTGCTGTGCTGCATTGAAAAATGTCCCGGTTTAAGACTGTGGGGGAGGCAGAGGGATGTACGTCCTTTTACCATGCCGCCATCTTCTCTCCTAGTTTGTGCAATTTTTATTTCTACGATCTTCGTTTAACCCAAGATCATAGAAATAACCTCCAGCAGTTTTTTTCTAGAAGACTGAACTTTCAGTTTTTATTTTTAGTCTGTGACCTATCTAAAATTAATTTTAATGTACAGTGTGAAGTAGAGGTAAAGACTTATTTATCTTTGTAATTTTTTGAAGATTATTTATTTATATAGAGAGGAGAAAGGAAGGAGAAGACATCAATGTGTGATAGCTTCTCGTGCACCCCCTACTGGGGACCTGCCTCACAACCCAGGCATGTGCCCTGACCGGGACTCGAACCTGTGACTCTTTTGTTCACAGGCAGGCACTCAATCCACTGAGCCACCCCATCCAGGGTGAGATTTGTTTTCATGTGGACATGCAGTTGCTCTAGAATAACTAACTGAATAGATATTCATTTCCCTTTTGAATTGGTGTAGCACTTTTGTTGAAAATAAATTGTACGTGAAAAAAGATTGATATTTTTATCAATTGTTTTACTCGTGTATTTAGCAAAAATCACCTTCCTCATGCTGAATCCTGAGTGCGCTCTTTTTACAATGTAAACTTTCCCCAAGAAGATGCATTTTCCTGTAAATACACCAAGGAATTGGAGTAGGAAGGAGCTCGTGGTCTGGTTTCTAGAGAACGCTATCTTTGCAGCTCCAGGTAGGACTTGGTTTCTGGGTGGAATTCAGCCTTAAAGGTGACTGGGTGTCGTGCATTTTTAAACAGGTAATTCTCATATTTTGGGGCATCATCTACTGGATATTAGACTATTCTGTATTTGCATTCTGTCAGTTTTTGGAATTCCCCAATAGAACATTTCTACATCTGTTTTTTTTATATTTGACAAATAAAACTACAGAAAAGTGTTTGAATTTTTAAAAACCTTGTGTACCCATCACCCAGAACTGACCATTAGTATTTCCTCATGTTTCCTTAAAATAGGTTTTAAATATAAGAATCACACATGACAAATGAGGTGAGTGTTCTTTCTGTTGTCACCTTCAGGTGTGTGTTGTAACCCTCACTCCAAGAGAGTTTCTCTTGTAGATTCAGTGTACCTGCTTAGTGCATGTTTTTATACTTTTACTTTTAGGTATTAGTAAACAACATCTACTTTATGTGCAACTGGTACTAGGTTGGACATAGTGCTCTTCAAAGTTTTTCGCTCAACATTATATGAGATTTATCTTTTGATGTTTGTACTTTACTTTTGTACAAGTTTTTTGTACAAGTTGACTTTTGTAAAAGTAAAGTTTGTACTTTACTTTTAATTATCATACTATTGTATTCTTTGAAAATGTAAAACATTTGCATTTCTTGAATAAATAAATATTGGTAAACATTTAGTTCTTTCCAGGTTTTCACTATTATGAACAACACTGTAACTAACTTTTTAAAACGTGTTGGATCTGATCTTGTAGGAGGTTTTCTGGGATTCAGCCTGGAGTGCGCGCACATTTGCAGGTTCACTGTTTAACTGCTCACTGAGGTTAGGCACGTGTTCATCCTTTGAGTTTCTTCCTTTGTGAATTGTCTCTTCCTTTAAAAAAAAATTTATTTTCGTCAAAGTTGGTAACACTTAACAGTTTAGCAGGCCAAACACTTGTACATGATTTGTCTTGAACAAACGATCACTCCAGCAACCCAACACCCAAGTTCTTCAGTCTCCTTCTCCAGTTGGCGACCCTTCCCAACTCGGCAGCCCCTTGGCTGCCCGCAGGCCTGGAATGATACTGTTCACCCCTGAACTTGAGCGTTGTCTGTTGCGTTCCCAGGGCGGGAGTCAAGTTCTCCCGAGAGAAGGGAAGGATGTGATTCTCCCGGAGCGGCCGGCGCCTCTGACGGCTGAAGCCTCTCGAGTCCCGAGGCCGCGCTCTGCGTCTGTCTGTCCGGAGGGCGGATTCCCCGACACCGGCCCTGGAAGCCCCGCCTGGCGCCTGCTGCTGGGCCGGGGACCTGAGACGCGGCGTCTGGTCGCCAGGCCGTGGGGCAAAGAGCCCGCCCACCCCCCCGGACGTGCCGACAGTTCTGGCTGTGGTTCTGTTGGGCCGGGTTGTGGTGTAAAGATTCCCCAAGTCAGGACCCGGGACAGGTCCTGTGGGGCGCAGCGGAGGCGCCGGGTTGCTCACGGGCGACAGGAAATAACCAGTGACTCCGCGTCACCAAAGATGTGTTCTCCGCCGACCCCTGGTGAGCGCCCTGAAAGTCCCCCCAAGGCTTTCCTGGGGCCAGCGCTCTGGGGCGCGCACCGCTGCCCACGGTGCTGCCCCCACGTCTCGCGGGGGCGGGGGTCCCACCTCCGTGCAGGGGACAGTCCCGGGCGGTTCCCCGCCAGCCCAACAACGGCCCCTACGTGGAGCGCTGGGCCCTGCCACACCTTCCGGGCCAGCGGGTTAACCCGGCTTCTAGGCAACCATCCCCTCGCCCAGGGGAGACCCTCGGAAACAGGGAGGTGCAGCCCCCAGGCTGGCGGGGGACGAAGGTCGGGGATCCTCCGGACTCCTGATGGAACCGCGAGCCCTCGCACCCACAGGGACAGCTCACGTCCTCCCGGTCCGCTCACCAGGCTGCAGACGGGGACTGTTTCTGCTGTGGATTCTGCTGCCATGAGGATGGGGGTGCAGACGTGTTTCTGAGGGAGGGGCCCCTGTCATGACTCCTGGGCGGGGGGGGGGGGGTAGGCGGTCACCTGAAGCAGAAAGCAGAAGACAGCCTCTGTTCCCTTTTAAAATACCCGGCTTTGAATCTCTCCCCATGACATCTGTGAACAGCACCCTGGCAGGAGGGACTCTGTGCTGGGGGAGAGGCCTGTTGGAGAGGTTTGTTGGAAGGTGAACTGAACTCCTGCTCCATCCCACTGTTTTCTCGCAGGACCTGACAGTCCTGTTCCAGGCCTGGCCCTTGTCACCTTTCCCTCCAAAGCACTTCCGCCAGCTGGTCACCGGCTCTTCCGCGTGCGTCCAGTGTGGAGCCCCACACCTGAAACCGGGGTAACTTGGTGAACCTGTGTCACCCCAAGACATTCAATGAAAAGGAGAAAAGAAAAGGCTTGTGTTGCTGTCGGCACAACAATTTCCATTATTACAGTTTTAACTGCTCCGTGTTTTCCTCTAGTGCTTTTTTCTAAAATAAAAATGGCTTTGTTTGCTTCAGTTTACATAAAAAATGGAGAAAAATAAAGTTGATTTAAAATTATACCGGAGAAGTAAAAACTGTTTTAGTTGTTAAGTATGTACCCCTTCAGATATCGGTAAGTGGACATTTCCGGTAAGTAGACGTGTTTACAAGGGTCAACTTGCTCTCGTGCAATAATGATCATTCCATGGTTGTAGCTGCATGTGACCTAGAAACAGTTAAAGTTTGAAAGAAAACAGGAAGAAGTGAGGTAAAGGGAGGAGCTAGAAAAATTCTCTTTGTTAGTCGTGAATATGTTAATGACTACATAAAATAGTAACATCCTTCTTAGCATTTTAAATGAGTTCAGGGCCTGGAAGCACAGTGTTCTCAAAATCAGAAGTATTTTGTGACAGGAAATGTGCTCCTGGTAGGTAATCTGAGGAACACAGAATGTAGCAAATGTCCACATTTTCAAAGAGGAAAATTTGAGATGGTGAAATCTGGAATCTAAAAGAGGAAGACTGTTTGTTCTAAGTGACATTATGAATCAGTTATTAAAGGGATGGATGAGCAATGGAAAGAAGCAGGGGTCCTCAGGTGACTGCTCTGTTTAATCACAGTGCGATCTGGTCTCCTAAGTGGACAGATCTTCCTTTGCCTCCTGACCTACTGCCTAGGACACTTCTCCCAGAGATTTGCAAGATGGCTGGCACTTTTTGTTCTTTAAGTTTCAGCTTGAGGCTTCCTGTTCCAAGAAAGGCAGCCTTTCAGATCTAGGATGCGAAGGGACATGCTGTTGGTATTGTAATGGAGTCTTCATGATGCAGAGTAGGGTTTCTCATTCTCAGCACTATGGACCTTTTGGGATGGAAAATTCATTCTCCTGGGGGATTGCCCTCTGCATTGTAGGCGCTTATTAGCATCCAATCCCTCTATTCACTGCCAGCAACCTCGCTTCCCTTCCCCTCAGGACAATCTGAAATGGCTCAGGACATTGCCTAAAGTCGCCTTGGGGGCAAAATTCACCTTTGCTTGAGAAACAGTTTGAAGCTGTTATCATTTTGGAAACCAGAAAGATCTTGGTCTGGTATGCAGTATTTTTATTATTTTTCTATGCAAATTATTTTCCACTCTGATTATGATTTATTTTGGGAAGGTATTTAGAAGTGTATTTTAAAACACCTAAATATACGGACTTTCTAGTTACCTTGTGACTGGTTTCCAGATTAATGGCAAAGAGAGCAATAAACATAGTTTGTGAGACATTTGTTGAAACCTGCCTTATAGCTCAATATAGTCATGTTTTAAAAAGTTCCAGGTGTGCTTGAAAAGCATTTTTAGTTTACTTTGTTGCTGCTTACTTAAACAATGAGAAAACATTTATTCAAAATTCTACCTGAAGAGTTAAAAAGAACTGCTATCATTTTATGTGTATGCACTTGCAGATATGCCGATGGGCACGTTTCTGTCTACTTCCTCGGGATTTCATTTACTATTTTAGGTTCCAAATATGGATATAAAACTTGTATATTTTCAGCTTTTATTTTTGATACCGTGCATTTAAGGGTGAAGATGTTTTCCATAAGTTTTGGTATGTAGTATATTTATCACCATTCAGTTTAATTTGTAATTCAAATTAATTTGTAATTAATTTGTAATTCATTTTTTGAGGTTATTTAGAAGTGTATTATATAACTACCAAATAGAAGGACTTTCCAGTCACTCGTTTTTAGTGAATTCTAGCTTAAGTGCAACAGGAGCACTTAGAGAAACGTATTGTATATAATTTCAATGCTGTGATGCTTGTTGAAACTGGGTTTTTATTGGCTTGGCCAAAAGATAAAAACTTTTGGGAAGATGGAATTATGAAGATGCCTAAAAGACTGCAGAAAGCAGTGGGACAAAATGGTTAATACATTGTTCAATGAAATTATTGGTGAAAAAGAAAAACGTCTCTTTCATTGTCTGTTTACCTAAAAATCGAATGAACCTTTTGGCCAAGTAAATAGTGCAGTGTTCCAAGTGTGCATCTCCGCTGCCATCTCGTGGGCCTTTTGGGAATAACATGTTAATGGCAGATCAGCAGAAAAAGTGGTTGGCTGTAGAGAATATCAATGAATGTTGATTGCAATGTTATTTAGACGTGCATTTAGTAAGTTTTAAATATCATGACTTAGTAGTTAGCTTTTGTTCCTGATTTTTATGTAAACAGAAATGACAGAAACATACTGTATATAATTTCAGTCCTTTGAAATTTTTTAAAACTGGCCTTAGCGCAAGATGGTCCCTTTGAAAAATGTCCCAAGTGTGGCCCTCTGCTGCCATGTCATGTGTCACCTGGGAGTATCACAGCTTCGTGCAGGGCAGCAGGAGAAGTCATTGGCTCTAGTGAATTATCTATATCTACTAAGGGTTCATGGAATGTTATTTGAGAAGTGTATTTTATTCCATTTAAATAAAAGGACTTTCCAGTTACCTTCTGGTTTTGACTTCTACATTAGCAGCTGTGAAGGTGACACATGTATTTTTAAAATTTCAGTCCTTTGAAGTTTGTTGAAAACGGATGGATGGTACAATATGGTCATTTCCAGTGTTCTAAGTGTGCATACTGCTGCCATCTCGTGGGCAATCGTGGGAATGACACCTAGTGGTGGTCGGTAGGAAAAGTGGTTGATTCCAGTGGAATATCAACGACTATTGATTGCAATGTAGTTTCATAACTTTTAAATGTAAGGACCTATTAATTACCACTTATTCCTGATTTCTATATTAAGAGCAACAACAGCAAGAATTATACTCTATGTAATTTTAGTTCTTTGTAATTTGTTTAATCTTGCTGTATGGCTCATTATGGTCACTTAGCAAAATGTCCTAAGTGTGGCTCTCTTCCTGTCTCAAGTGCTTCTTGGGAAGAACACCTTAGTGCAGGCCAGCAGGAAAGGTTGTCAGCTGCAGTGAACGATCTGAGAATGTTGATTGGAATGGCACTTGGTCATGGATGTTATTACTTTCATATAAACGGACTTTGTAGTTCATTTTTCCTTCTCTCCCCTACGTACAATGGTGGTGTCTTTACGTCAGGTAATTAGGCACCTCTTGTGGGCCAGACCTGTATTCATGTTTCAGCCGTGTCCACATCTTTGTGGTCCAATATCCTGTGTGTGTTGACATCCTGTCAGCGTTGATGCCCCTCCTGTATACATATCCTCGCCATGCTGACGTCCCAGCCTTGCCGAAATTATGAGTGTGTCTAGGTCCCCTCAGCCTTGATGTCCTGGCCCTGCTGCCATCCTGTCTGTTTGTGTCCCTTCCACATCCCTGTCCTGTCTGTGTTGATGTGGAGGTCGTGCTGCTGTGTTGCCTGCATGTCAACATCCCATCTGCCTGGATGTCCCGACTGCGACACTGTGCCACCTGCATGGATTTCTTGGCTGTGCCACTTTCCTATCTTTGTCGATGTCCCAGTTCCCTGGGTGTCCCAGCCGCACTTCTGCAGTGTCTGAGGCGATGCCTTGACGAAGTCCATATGTGAGCTGTGCCACTGTCCTTTCTGTGTAGATGTCTTGGCTGTGTTCATGTCCTGTTGTGTCAGTGTCCTGGCTGTGCCTTTGTTCTCCTGCATCGATGCACCGGCTCATTGATGTCTCAACTGTTTCAAACACGGGCATATCCTGGCTGCCTGATGTACCGGCAGCATTGAGGTCCTGTGTCATTGTCCCACCCTTGTGGCCGTGGCTTACCTCCTGGTTGTGGCTTCACGGTCACCTGACTTGTACTTGCAGGCCCCGCTTCACTCGCCGGCTGCAGGCAGAGGTGGATGGTCTGCACTTAGGGATGCTCAGTCCTTTGACCCCCTGTGGGTGATATGAGGCCCTCCTGGCTGCTGGTCACTCTCTCAGGCTGTGTCTGCTGATGTTGCCACAAGATTTAACAATTTTAGCAAAGTAACCTATTCTCAACTGAATGATTACATTGATGAATTGTGGAAGAGTTTATTAATTTAGCTTGTGTCCTGTAGTTTGTAGGATTGCCTACCTACAACTAGCATTCCACAAAAGCTGCACTTTTCATAAATGTCCTGTCTGTCACCCATTGTACCTCTAGAAGACCCTGTTTCACCATACTCCCAAAGGTCCTATGTACCTGATATCACCTCATTGTCTGGTATTCATTCATACTTATGCACGTATTAAATGTTGAATATCTTGTATTGATCTGATAGTGTTTTTTTTATTATTATCCCACAGGTGTCAGAGCCGACAAGGTTTGTGGAAAATAATCACTTTTTAATCCCTCGCAGTTTTGAAAAGCCGGCAGTGTGGAATGAATGCTGAGACAGTGCGAACTCCTGAGCTTGTTGCAGCTGAGAGATCATGGACGTCTGCCCTCCCAGGTCAGCATCCTTTTTGTTCACTCTGTGTTTTGGCCTATTGCTGCTGGGTTTGGTAAGATTCTGAAGTTTGTATTTGGAGAGACGTGGGTTTTACATTATTGAATCACAGGTTTGTTTACAGTGTGAGCATCTGGTTCAGCTCCTGCCTCTGGTCTCTAGCAATGGGGCCCCAGCGTCTGGCTCCCACTCCAAATTCTGGCCATGGCATCCCGGTTACAGATCTGTCTCGTGTGTCTAGGACCTGTGCTTTAGCATCAAAATGTGTCTGGTTGTGTGTCTACAGTGTTGCACCTCTTAGCATGTGGCTTTGTGTCCTGGGTTCACATGCGAGGTCCACGTGCAGATGGAGATTTAGGATTTGATGCATGGAATCTGGCTTTATAAGGGCCCAATGTCAATCCCTGGCATCTGGTGTTTGGGCTTTGGACCTCATGGTCTGGCTCATGTGAGGGCACACAGCTTTGGGTTTGGGGCTTTGGGCCTGGAGTCCTGGTTTTGGTTTGGGTCCATTCCAGGGTCCAGGTTTCAGAGTCAAAGGTCTGTGTCCAGGATCCTGAGTTTGGCTCTGGTGTCTGGTGTCTGTCAACAGATGATCCTTGTGTGAAATTCAACGCCAATATGAGTCCCCAAGTGTATGGAGTTGACGCAGGTTAGTAAAAAATCTATGAAAATTCCTTGATAGTGGAATGGGAAAAGTGAGTTTGATAGCAAAATAATGGCCATAATCTACAGCCAGGTAATTAATCTGAGGATCTTATATTCCATAACCAAGAACATTGGAGAGCAAATGGTTCAGACATTCCAGACCGCGCAGGGGAAGACCCGCCTCAGTCCCAGCCATTCTCTGGTGACTTTTCTGAAGGAGAAATTTGCCAGAGAAGGACACTCATCACCCTGTGTGCTCACCTTGTTGCATCAGCACCTCAAAGGGCTCCCCTGGAAAGCTGAGTGTTCTGTGGAGATGACTCTTGTAAGAGCTCCTCCAAAGTCCTCAATGTTAGAAAACAGGTAAAACCTTAAAGCCAAAGGACCCAACGTGCACTGTTCATTGAGCACACATGCACCTTCCCCACCCTCCTTCCCTAGCCTGGTATCCTTGCTTTGTTTCTCCTCGTCTCCAAAGTTCTGTAGGAGACTTGCAGCCAGGGGAGCAGTGGGCAGCAGCAGCTCGTCCCGGGCTCACCCCCTGATCCTGTCTTCAAGGACCCTCTTTGTGTCCAACTTTTCTGTTTCCCAAGAAGCAGCTCCGCCTATGCTCACTCTTGGGCTGTGATTTCACCTCTTCTATCTGAAGCCCTTTCTTTGTTTCACTGTCTTTAGATTTAATATACAAACTCTCAAAATTCCCTAGCTTTGTGCTGTGAAATTTTTGCTACAGGAAGTCAAGAATCTACACATATGAGACCTTGTCAGGGCAAACCCACCTTGGGTCCAGTACCTTTTCAGTGACAGAATAACCAAATTTTATTTATTCATTTGCCTGTGGATGGACATTTGAATACTTTCTACCTTTCATCTGTTAACAGTGCTGTTATAAATAATCATGTATAAGTTTGTTATAGCACCTGCTTTTAATTTCTCAGATATATATTTCAAAGTGGAGTTATTAAACACAGTAGGGTAATGTTTGTAAGGTAATGCCAAGCCATTTTATACAAGGTCTGTAATATTTTACACTTACAAAAGAAATGGTCAATTGTTCTAATATTTGTTTGTGATCATAAACATTTCTCAGTGTTGCTTTCTCATTATAGCCTTTGTAGTGTGTGTGGAAGGGTATCGCACATGATTTAGCCATTGAACATCTTTTCTGGTGTTTTTCCTCTTTTACCACTTGTATGAATGTGTTCTCTTTAAAAGGGACTATTTAAGTTCTTTAAAAATATAGATGTCTGCTCTGGGGTGGTATGGGTCAGTGGAAGGAGCACTGGCCTGTGAACCAAAGGGTGGCTGGTTCAAATCTCAGTCAGGGCACATGTCTGGGTTGCATGCAGGCCAGGTCCCCAGTAGGGGGAGCATGAGAGGCAGCCACACACTGATGTTTCTCTCCCTCTCTTTCTCCTTCCCTCCCCTTCTCTAAAAATAAAGAAATAAAATATTTAAAATAATATAGGTGTCTCCTTATTGTTGAGTCATAAAGTTCTTTGTTGTGGCAGAAAGAGTCTTATTGGAAGTATAATGTGCAACCATTTTCTTCAATTCTGTGTGTGGTCTTCTTTGTGAATAGCTTCTCCTGCCACCCAGAATATTTTGATCAGGAGAGTACCACATTTACTCATTTACTTTAATCGATTTTGCTTTGGAAGGCTATGCCTTGATATGTCAGCAGCAGCCTCCTACACCTCATGTCTAATGTGTGTCATCATTGCATCATTTAATTTGTTTGATTTAATATAACTTTTTAAAAAAGAAACCTGTTTTATGTTTTTAGACTTTAGATGTTTAGGTTGCAAGAGTTTACAGGTTTAAATAAGAGGACAGACTGTTCTCTGGAGTATGATGTCCAGAGTCAGGCATCAGGGACAGTCTTTAGACACCCAGTTGGGTGTCGGGTGCATGGCATGGTTAGGGTTCAATGTTAGGGGCTGGGGTGCGGTTGGTAGCACGACTTGTTTTTAACTACCTTTGAAACCCTTTTTTTTTTTTTGGACTTTATTGTGACAGCTGTCGTCTCAGTGTGAATTAAAAAAACTGACCAGAACTGGTGAATATTTGTGTGGCTATTTTCATGTTGAAGATGGATGAACATAATAACATTATTGGCACATTAGGCTTTGTCATTTCAAGAAAGGTGAAAACACAACTGAAATGCAAAATAAAGTTTGTGGTGTGTGACTGACCAAACGTGTCAGAAGGGGATTGTGAAGTTTCGTGCTGCAGACTTCTCGTGTGCAGTTGCCCCCTGGGTCATTCAGACCAGCTGCAGTGGCGAGCCATCCGGTCCGGACAGTAACTGAGGATAGACCATGTTACGGCACGCGGGAGCAGGGGCCAGACTCAAAGTACCCTAATCAACAGTGTCGAAAATCGTCTGCACCCGCACGGTCAGGTTAATTGCTTTGATGTTTGGGTTCCACAGAAGTTAAGCAGGGAAGAGGGGGGGAACCCTTTTTGACCACATTTCCAATGCAATTCTCCACTGAAATGTAAGGAAAGCCTTCCAATTCCAAGACAAATTGGGGAGGAAGGACGAACTGTTGGTATTTGACTCTAACGTGGAACAGGAGAGATTGTGGGCACATGGAGGGAACCACCACCATCCACTCCGAAGGGCAACCTGCATCCAAAGGAGGTGATGCTGTGTCCATAGTGGGATCATTAGGGAGTCCTGTAGCAGGAGCTCCTTTGCCGAAAACCAGGCAGTTGCTTCCGAGTACTGCTCCCCATCAGACCAATGGAAAGCACCACCTGAGGGAAAGAGTCCTGAATTTGTTAGGAGAAGACACGTAATCTTCAGACAGGGTAGAACACAGATTTCTCTGTGGTGACCAGGAAAAAACGATTGCAGTCTGGCTGTTCCAATTCATCTGCAGCACTCGCCCACCCTGGACCTTTGGATTGCCATTTTTTTTTTCAGCCTTTCCAAAATTCTCTTAATGGAGGAAAATTTCCATTCTGTGGAATGGCACATGGGAGATTTCTCTCCTCCAAAATAAAAAATGTTGTGGGAAGATGGAACGGTGCAGTAGCCTGGAAGATGGAAGAGGGCGGTGGAACAAAGCGGTGAATATGCTGTCTAGTCACGTTGTTGAGGAAAATGAAAAATGTGCCTGCCAGTGCATCTCACGGTAAAAAAACCAAAGGAACCTGGTGGCCAGGCCCATAGTACAGAATGTGTTCTGAGTGTGCACCTCTGCTGCCATCTCGTGGTCGTTTTGGGGAATGACACCTTAGTGCAGAAAAAGTGGTTGATTCCAGTGGAATATCAGTGAGTTTTGATGGCAGTGGTATTTCCTGGTGCATTTGAAAACATTTAAATGTAAGGACTGTCCGGGTACCTTGTGATTGGTTTCCAGATTAAAGGCGAAGGGAGAAATAAGCGTGTCTAATGTGAAATTTTTTCGAACTGGCTTTGTAGCGTAATAAACTCAGGTTTTTAAAAGTACCAGGTGTACTTGAAAATTGTTTGTAATTGGCTTTGTCTGTTGCAGCTTCCTTAAACAATGAGAAAAGTAAAATTTATTCAAAAATTTCCACCCAGAAGTAAAAAAAAAATAAAAGCACTATCATTTTATATATGTGCCCCTCTGGACATGTCTGTGGACTTGTTTTCTCCCCTGTGCCTGGACTTCATTTACTCTTTTGGGTTCCTCATATGGGTGTAAAACTTGTACATTTCCACTTCTGTTTCTAACACGTACATTTAAGGGTGAAGATTTCTTTCTGAAGTTTTGGTATGTAGTGGTTTTAGAATTATTCAGCTCATTATTTTCTAACTCAAATAGTGGTTCGTTTTGGAGGTTATTTATGAGTCTATTTCATAAATACCAAACAACAGAACTTTCCAGTCACCCACTTTCAGTGAATTCTAGCTTAAGTGCTATGAGAGCAAAACACACACTCTACGTGGTCTCAGTGCTGCGAGACTGGGAGAAGCCTGCTTTACACCCAGTTGGCCAAAAAGTTAGTTGGCCCCCACCACTCCTCTTCATCCCCCATCTCCCCACCCCTGTCATGTGTCTCTGGGTTCATGTACTTGTCTTTAACTTCATTTGAAACCATTTAGTTATACTGTATCACAAATGTCGTATCAGTGTGAGTTAAAAAGTCATCAAAATTGTTGAGTGTTTGTGTGGCCATTTTTGTATTGAAGGTGAATGAACATAAGTAATATTTTTCGTACATTAGGCTCTGGTATTTCAAGAAGGGTGAAAATGCCAGTAAACAGAAGAAAAGATGTGTGGTGTGTACGAGAAGGTGTTGTGACAGATCAAACGTGTCGGGAGTGGTTTGCAGCGTTTCATGGGGGAGGTTTCTCACGCAGAGATGCCCAGGGGCGAACGGACCAGGTGCAGTGCAGAGCCATCAAGTCCAGATGTTTGCTGAGGATAGACCACGTGAGGCCACGCAGGAGACAGGCCACGTACTCAAAGCACCCAAATCAATTGTCGGAAATCATTTGTACCAGGATGGTTACAGTCCTTGTTTTGGTGTTTGGGTTCCGCACTAGGGAAACAGGAAAAAAAAAAAAAAGACAGCCACCATCCTTGATGGCATTTCCATGTGGGGTTTTCTTCAGAAACATAAGGAAATTCTGTTTCCAAGACAAATTGTGAGGGTAGATGAACAGCTGATACTTTCAATAATGTGGACCTGGGGAGATCGTGGGGCAAAGGAATGGAACCATCATCTGCCATTTAAAAGGGCAGTCTTCATCCAAAGAAAGTGTGTAAATGGCAGGTCAGGGTCAGGATTAGGTTTAGGGTTAGGGATCCTATTTGTAGGCCCACACTCACTCTGCCCTTAGTGTCAAACCAACTGACAGGTTGAAGCGAAAGGTCCAGGGTAAGGCCATCCCATGGGAAATTAGGTGAGTGGTGGGTGGATGCAGGGTTGGGGGGGTGTTTGAAGTGAGTGGGGGCAGGGAGCAGCTGCAGCCGGTCGGTGAGGAGCTGAAAAGGGCGCTCAGACTCTTTGTGGGGTGCGAGTGTGAGGTCTCTGTGTGAGTGAGCCATTCCTGTGGGACCACTTCTCATGAGCACTTCGCGTAGACCATGTACCGGCTTTGGGAGCGCACGACTTCTGGTCCCAGTTCACTGAGCATTGCCAGGGCCAGCCTCACAGGCTCTCAGGAGGCAAAGCCGAGTCTGAAGTCTAGGTACTTCAGCGGTAAGTGTTGTAAGCTATACAAACAAGAAATGTTACATGTGAGAAAGCAAAGACCCTGGGAGGCTTCTTCCATGTCCAAACGAATGTAGCTTGTAAATGGCAGACCCAGGCTCACATCACTGTTAGGGACCAAAAGGTCAGGAGTTTCCTCTGTCAGAACTGCTGCAACACACACGAAGAAGTGCAACTGAGAAAAGGAGCCATTTTGGGCTAAACGGTTAGAATTTCCCTGCTGACTGTCAAGAGACCCGACTGGATGAGTAAAGAAAAGGCTTCTGGTGTCCCCACAGCAGTCTAGATTATTATAATTCAGTCATTACAAATATTCTGTATAGAATTATTTATAATTCTATAAAAGTATCCCACGTTTTTCTGTAGTAATTTTTTCCTAAAATGAAAATGGATGTTTATTGCAGCTTACTGAAACTATACAGGAAAATGAAGTTAACTGAAAATCCTACCCCAAGGAATAATTAACTGCTTCCACTTTAAGTGTGTACCCTCCCAGACATCTGTACCTGCACATTTCCTTTCTGCTACTTTCTCTGCATTGGACTCACTACGCGGGGTCCTTTGTGTGGGTTCAGAGCCATTGAAGCGCAAGCTTCTGTCCTTTCCTACTGTGCGCACTGAAGACGGCACGTTTCCCTGTAGCTTTTGGTACATAGTGCCTTTCAGTTCATATTATTTTCCGACTGCAATAGTGACTTATTTGGGGGTTAATTAGAAGTGCATTTCCTAACTTCTAAATACAAGGACTTTCCAGTTGCTCTTTTTTTACTGAATTCTAGATTAACTGCAATGAGAGTAAGAAACATTACTTTCTACAATTTTAATCCTTTGAAGTTTGTTGAAATTTGCTTCATAGTTCCAGTGTGCTTTTCTGCTGCCATCTGGTGTTCAATTTGGGAATAACTCTGCAGGACTGCAGGAAAAGTTGTGGGTACAGTGGCTCTAAATGTGGAATCCAATATTATTTAGATGTGCATTTCATCACTTTTAAAATGAAGGACTTTTTAGTAATCTTTTGTTACTGATTTCTAGATTAACTGCAATTAGTGCCAAAAATAAGCTTTACATAATTTCAAGTTTTTGAAGTTTGTTGAAACTTGCTTTACAGTACAAAATGATCACCGAAAAAATGTCCCACATGCTCCTTTCTTCTGCCATCTGGTGTTCATGTTGGGAAAACACCTTGGTGCAGATCAGAAGGAAACGCTGGGTATAGTGGATCATCCCTAAATGTTGAATCCAATTTTGCTGCTCATGTTGTTTATTTTTTAAAGATTTTATTTATTTATTTTTAGAGAGGGGAAGGGAGGGAGAAAGAGAGGGAGAGAAACATTGGTGTGTCGATGTGTGTAAGAGACATATCAATCAGTTGCCTCTCACACTCCCCAAACTAAGAATCTGGCCCTCAGCCCAGCCATGAGCGTTGACTGGGAATCCAACCATGACCATTCGGTTCGCAAGCGAGTGCTCAGTCTACTGATCCACACCAGCCAGGGCTCATGTGAAATTTTTTTTATATCTATACAGGGTTTTGGGTTGGTTTTTGTTTGTTTGTTTGTTTGTTTGTTTGGAAATGAGTTCGCGGGTTTGATCCCTGGTCAAGGCACATGCAGGACTCAAGCAATGGCTCTGACTGTTGTGGCTCAGTGGGCTGGGCATCTGCCTGCAAAGCAAAAGGCAACCAGTTCCATTCTCAGTCACAGCACATGCCTGGGTTTGAGGCAGGAGACAGGAGGAAACTCTGGAGGTGCTCCAGGGCTAAGGTAAAGGACGTTGATACAGGACAGAGACCCTGTTCTGAGACCAGTTGTTCCCGCTTTCTGGAAAAGTGCTGAATCATGGTGAATCATGAATGCACCTGCGCAGAAGATGGTACATGACCCCTGGTTCATTATAATAGCATTATAATAAATCAGCACAATGAGCCCCCCTTCCCTGGTAGCCAATCAAAGAAGATCATGGGAGACCACATGCGCAGTAGCTTTAAAGTATAATACAAGTAAACACCCAGCTCCCTGGCACAAGGTGGTCTGAGAAGGTGTGAACTATGTGAGCAAGGCTGAAGCAAAAGGGCCTATTTATGACTTAGAGGGCCACACACCATTTTCATAATACAGATCAGCTCGGTTGTGTGAAGGAGGGACTGTACAAGGGCAGAGGTGACAGCATGTGGACTTGGAGGACACCTTGGAGGCTGGTAGCTACACTAGGAATGTGGTTTGCTGCTGAAAGGGAGGGAGAGGGAACACACCTTTCTCTACTCATCTTGAATCGCTAAGCCTCCTGGGAGAGCTCCAGGGTCTGTCCTGGTGGGGTGGGCGTGACCATCACCTGGCAGTCTGTGGGTTCCCCTCCCCAGTGTATTCAGTGCCAGGTCCTCTGCCAGCATTACACCAGGACTCTGCCTCTCTCCCATGGCCCATGCTGAAAGCCACAGAATATTGAGTTTATGGTGTTCTCTCTGGGCTGTGGTGCTGGGGGAGAAACAAGGAAGGGAAACAAAACCCAAGAAATACACCTTCTTTTAAAAAAATGGATATTTATTATTGAAATGTACATAGTTTATGCAGACACTCTTCAAAAACTTGGCACTAAGAGGACAGAAAGGTCATCATTCCAGGTCATGGGGGTGGGTGTCCCCCTTTGGTGAACCCACTCCAGCAGGAACAGGGTGGGTCATGCTTAGGTCTCCCTCATGCAGGAGAGGGTATGATGGGGTCCTCAGCTAATTGTTTGCCACCTCTGTGTATTGAACTCAGCTCTGGTTCTAAGAAAAGTGTGACCTCTGGGAGCTGTTAGCACTCTTCCTTATGCTTATGCATATGAAGATGTTTACCCTGTTCTCAAGTCTCACTGGACTCCCACCCATTGGGTCCACAGGAATTTTGTGCTCCTGGACCATTGTGGACATTATCTGGGAATGGGTGGCCAGGAATGACCAACATTGTGCATATCCATTATCCCATCAGACTTCACAAAGTTTAAAGATAAAATTAAGTACTAATTTCAGGATGGTATCAGTGATGTATGAAGCCCTGTGGGGCCCAGGTGCAAGGAAAGTGCATTACAGAAGCTGCTGTGTTGTGAGCTTCATGAATGGCATATGCAGACTGGGTGCACCTGTCACAGGAGAGACTTGGTTCTTCTTGCCAACACAGTAAAGGACTACAGATCAGCAAGTGCATTAGTGTGCAAGTAGGGTTTATTAGTGATACATTCTCATGGAAGAGGACAGGTCTTGCTGAGGTGGGTAGGGGGGAGGCAAGAGCTTGGGTGCCAAGAGCACCAGGTCCTTTGTCCTGAGGACTTATATAGTTGGTGGAATGGGGGCAAGGAATTTACATATTGATTGGTGGGTAAAAGTGGTGCCATCTTCCATGGGGGACATGACTACCCAAACGTAGGTATGTGTGGCGGTCATTAGCCTGAATCCTTATCTCATTTATGACCCCATTTGGTCATCTTGTAAAACAGATCTGTGACAGGAGACAGTTAAAGCTGAGGCAGTTACCCAGTTACCTATGGGTTCTTTCTGTGAGCACTAGGACCCTCTCATAAAACATAGTGGACAGAGGAAAGCTATTAGCCAAAGTTGTTTTATGGGTCCTTTCCTTCAGTGCTGTAGACCTTGCCATCTTCTAGGCCTTGGGATAAATACACTTTGAAAGCCTTTGTTTGACATATAGTGGAAACAATACCTAGAATTTCAATGTGTTTGCATGGTGTTTCTTGTGATGTTGGAACATCCAGGCTCAGGACTGCTGAGTTAGTGGGTGAGACATGTCTTCCTTGTCCTCCCTGCCTTGGCTTACCATCTATCCTAACACACCAATGCAGTTCCCAGTGTCAGTTCTCAGCAAGGGGTGGGCTACGGGCTTCTTTCACGGGTCACTCTCAGTACGACCTGCCTGTGATGAGGCTCTGAGGGTGCACAGGCTCAGCGGGAAGGGGGTGACCTGGAGGTAAGCTCACCCCCCACCTCAGGCCTCCTTCTTACAGCAGCTGAGTCTATGTCGGGAAAGCAGTGGGGTCTGCTCAAATTCTGAATTTTGCTACACACCCCTACCCTGTCCTTATCTTCCTTTGTCCAGCACTAAAGACCCAAGAGATATGGGCACTGAAGGCTGTTCAACAGGACTTGCGATCTCAGCGATTCTTTTGCCAGATTCTGTGTTGACTCAACTTTGAATGTCAAACTGAAAGGCTGGATTTCCCATTTCCATTGTACAGACTAAGAAGCAGGCAGAGAAGTTGAGAATCTTGCGTTGGGTCACACAGCTGCAAAAGACAGAGCTGAGACTCATACCCACTATAGACTGATGTGGAATCTGTGTGCTGTGCACCAGGAAATGCTCACCCTCAAAAGGCAGCAAGGAGAATGAGGGAGACCAGGTGCCCAGACTGAACCAGGCTCATGTTCGTGCATAAGCACACTTCTCTCCATGCCGTTCACCTCTGAAGCTCCAGAGGTTGTAGGAAACTAGAAGAGCCAAGAGAAGCCAAGGAAGGAGGGGAAGGGAGCTGATTAGAAGAAAAGGCCCCCTTCCCAGGAGTCTGGGGAATTCCCTTCCTGGGTGAGTCTGTCTCAAATCCCTCTCTCTGGCCAGTAACCAAAGTAGACCAACTCCAGATTTACACATTTGCAGAAGTTGAATTTCTGTGGCTGAGAGTATGAGTTCCTTAAGAGCCCTTCAGGAACCTTCTGCTTTCAGTGATGAGAAAATGAGAGGTGTGTATGGAGACAAAACCTTTTATAATAGGTCAAAAAAACATGGAGTTTGGCGCTGACATCCCCAAATCACTATGGAACTATGTGTCCATCTCATCTCTTGTCATGAAACTGGAGGGTTTGTTTAACCAGTTACTTCTCTACTAATTACAATCTTGGGGAGTAAGGGCCTATGACTTCCTATGGCTATTGATATGATTTAATGCTAATGACTCACTCACTCCACCTGCAAACATAGGGCTTCTCCCTTGAGTGTGCCTTCTGATGTCTGATGAGATGTGACTGCTGTGTAAAGCCTCTCCCGCACTCCCTGCAAACATAAGGCTTCTCCCCAGAGTGTGTCCTCTGGTGTGTGATGAGAACTGACTTCCAGGTAAAGCCTCGCCCACACTCCCTGCAAACATAGGGCTTCTCCCCAGAGTGTGTCCTCTGGTGTGCGATGAGATACAACTTCCGTGTAAAGCCTCGCCCACACTCCCCGCAAACATAGGGCTTCTCCCCTGAGTGT
>PVKU01015121.1:0-19592 GCA_004027475.1 Anoura caudifer | reverse complement strand
ACAGTCACCTACAAAGGAGTTCCCATCAGACTGTCAACTGATTTCTCAAAAGAGACCTTCAAGGCAAGAAGGGGCTGGAAAGAGGTATTCCAAGTCATGAAAGGCAAGGACCTACATCCAAGATTGCTCTATCCAGCAAAGCTGTCAGTTAGAATGGAAGAGAGGATGAAGCGCTTCTCAGATAAGGTCAAGTTAAAGGAGTTCACCATCACCAAGCCCTTATTATATGAAATGTTAAAGGGACTTATCTAAGAAAAAGAAGATAAAAAATATGACAGTAAAAAGACAGCAAACTTACAGATATTAACAACCACACCTAAAACAAAAGCAAACTAAGCAAACAGGTAGAACAGGAACAGAAACACAGACATGGAGAGCACATGGAGGGTTAGCAACAGGGGAGTGGGAGGAGGAGAGGGGGGGAAAAGGTACAGAGAATAAGTAGCTTAGATGGTGGGTAGAAAATAGACAGGGGGAAGGCAAGAATAGTGTGGGAAATGTAGAAGCTAAAGAACTTATGACACATGGACATGAACCAAAGGGGGGGAATGTGGGTGGGAGGGGGTGTGCAGGCTGGAGGGGAATAATGAGGAAAAATGGGACAACTGTAATAGCATAATCAATAAAATATATTAAAAAATAAAAATAAAAATAAATAAAAATAGAAGTACAAATTGGTAGTTACAGAACAGTCATGGGGATGTAAGGTACAGCATAGGGAATATAGGCAATAATGTTGTAATGACGGTGTATGATGTCAGATGAGCACCAGACTCATAAGGGTGATCACTTTGTAAGTTACATAAATGTTTAATCACTGGGTTGCACACCCAAAACTAATATAATATTGTATATCAACTGTAATTTTAAGATTAAAAAAATATTTTTTTAAAAAAAGAAGCACTCGAGCTTCAGTTGACCTAAGCGATCAGAGGCTCCTCACTCCTCCAAACACACTGTAAAAAATTTTAGCCCTAGCTCTTAAAAATCCATCTTGGAATCATTGGAAACCGCCTTTGAATGTAATCAGACTGCTAAATTCATGAATAAGCTCTTGGACAAATTAAAACAGTCTGGTACATGACAGGAGAGAGCAAAGCAGAGGGGGAAGGGACGCAGACTCCCCCTAAGTGGGTAAACACCTCCCACTGGGTGGAAAGACGTAGAAATAGGGATCCACAGTTTACGGCAAGTTGTGGCCGCGTGAAGCGGTAAGAACCGCAGACGGGGAAGGAACCGAATAGAGGCCACCGGTTCCCGGCTGTCGTCCTGCAGTCATTCTGCTTCCCTCTGCCGCCCCTGCCGCTCCCTGCCTCGAGCCACCAGCCTCAGTTCACAGAATCACTGCATGAGCCCCCCAACCCCTCCCTTGGCATCCTGGGTGGCAGCCATTCACAGTCGAGTTCCTTCTCCCAGATGATTTCAAAACCGTGCTCAGATTCTGTCCCCGCTTCCAACGCCTCAATAACAACTTTTATTCTGCGAGGAAAGTCTTACCAAGAAAGACAAGGCCTTGCCAACCTGAACCCTGCCCGTGCCCACACCCGTGGTCAGCCAGCACTGTTCGCACCTGACGCTTCAGCTGCTCTCAGATGGTTTTGCTTCCTGGAAGGCACCACGCTCATGCTCACCTTCAGATTTTGTGGATGTTCCCCTCCCTTTGCACCTACGCTTTAGCTAGAGTTAGGTTGCGCGACAAGTGACAGTGACTCACAAGGCAGTTTGCGTGTTGCTCACATATCCGAGTGAGCACCTGGGGCTGGCGTGGGAACTCTGCTTCACGGTGTCAGAGCAGGGCACCCTCTGAGCTGCTCTGCAGACAATGGCCTCCAGGCCTCGCTGACACTCGAGTCTCACAGAAGTGCCTCCAGCTCCAGCCGACGCAACCGCATCGCTCTCAGGAGGAGCGAAAAGTGGGCGAGAGGTGCGCTCTTTCCTTTAAAAGTGTACCCTACAAGTAGCTCCCATCATTTCTGCCTTTATCTCCTTGGCCAGAGCATCCTTACACGCAAGACCCAACTATAAGGGCGGCTGAGGAATGTGCTTTTGGTCTCGGGCAGCCATGTGCCTCCCTAAAATGCTACTGTTCTGTGATTGAAGGAAAGGAGAACGGGCTGGGAGAGAATGAGCCAAGTCTGGCGTAGCCCAGCCTCCACGCCCTTTTTGGCCGCTTAGCCTGCCTATCGCTTGGGCACTTCGGGTCTCAGCCTGGCTACTGCCTTTTGCAGTCACGCCCTCCGGAACCCTTATCCCAAGTCTGGGTTAGATGTCCTTTTCTATGCTCCCAGAGTCCCAACCTCCCCCCATTCCCTCTACTACTCACCCCTTCCACATGCGTTGTTAGAGAATAAAGGTTTGCGTCCTCCTCAAATTCATGCACTAAAACCTAATGCCCAAGGTGATGGCATGACGATGTGGAGGCCTTTGGGCGGTGGAGCCCTCATGAGTGGGATTAGTGTCCTTCCATGCAAAACACCAGAGAGCTCTGGCCTCCTTCCACCTTCGGAGGGGACAGCAAGAAGACAGTTGCCTGTGGAACGGGGTGGCCTAGGAACCTCACCAGGCATCAAAGCTGCTGGTGCCTCCAGAACCGTAAGGAGTAAATTTCTGCTCTGGTGTTTCGTCACCGCGGCCCGAATGGACTGACACAGGTGGTTGCCTAGGTCATAAAACAGCAGGGGGCGGGGGGAGCAATTGGTATATGAACCCAGGGCCTGGGCCACTTCATTGATCTTTACCGTCTCCGTGGGGACGGTAAATCACCGACCTCGGGTACCACTGTATTACCATTACTAAGTCCAAAGCCTAACATTTAACGAGGTCCCGGAAATATTTGCTGCCGTAACGAAAAGACAAATAACAATGTCATGCCTGCTGCGGTCTGCCGCCGGCCTGCCTCCGTTATCTGCAGGACACAGGCCAATGACATGAGGTACAGAGAGGATACAGCCTGGTTTATAATGAGATCATCTGCTCGAGTGCCTTACTTAACAGCAGAAGAAAGTAAAGAGGAAAGAAGAAAATCTCATGCACAAAGTACTTTAACTTGGTTTTGGTAGACGGAGGGTGTAAATCTCCCAAGTCCTTTTGCGCGGTATCTCACAAGAGGTACAGTTCTGAAAATCTAAGATGATCATGAATCATCCGGTAAGAAGGGCTGCTTTAAACGGTCCTTCCCAGAAAAGTGAGGGGACAGCGAATCGGTCCCCTGAATCCAATCTCCTATAGCCACTGGCCTTTTTGTTACATCTTCTGGATGTAGAACGGCTAGTTTCACCACAACGTCAAGGTTTAAAGCACTTCTTAAATAAACCTTTTTAGAACGCCGGTACGTGTCTTGCAGCTTTGTTTGCTGTGCGCATACACTCATTTATTTCCTGCTGGAAAACCATGCTACTTTTACATGCGTTGCTGTTGTACATGCTAAGGAACCAGGATTGCACCCTGTCCTTCGGAAGCAAAGCTTCCAGTTGTCTCATTCCCAGCCCAGCTGAGATTGTATTGCTGTTGGTCAAAGATCACTGCGAGAGTCACATCATTTATACGATCGTTTCTTTTAAAACCTCAGCACATTTTCCCCAGATGTATAAATGTGGATACATAGTTGATGAGTTCCTCCATTATTTACAGCAGACAAGAGAAGTCCAAGGGCGATTTCACCACGGCCTCGAAGACACCCAGTTGTGCTGCTGGGGAGAGGGCTAGGGGCTAGGCACAGTGGGAACGGGAGGGGGGAGGAGAACTGAATCAGAGGAAATGCAACCTTGTCAAAAACGAGCCGTTTCACCACCACATCCCACTTCCCTTTCTTTCCCCACTTCGGGGATCCGCTTCATACCTCCACCCACAAGCCTGTGTTTATCGGTGAGGTACAAGCAACATCCTGGATTGTTTTATTTCGAAGTATTTCCATATTCGGGCATTCCAACAGAGCACCCAAACTGTCCGCGCGGGCAAGTCTCAAAATGTTAACAACATAATTTGAATACGAATGGAGAATGAGCATTAATGCGGGTACCAAAAGAATAGCAAAGTTGCTTCAAAGGGAATGGAAAAAAACTAAGAGTTTCATTGCGGGTGGAAAACAGAAATTCTAAAACTAGACGGCTGCATTAGATATAAAACTGGTTAATATCTCTCAGGACAATAAAAGCAGAACCTTTGGTGCTATCTTCTCTGCAGAAAAAATGAAAATGGCATCTAAAATTATTGTATCTTATTAAGTTTACAGTATTGTTTACTCCATGGTACCAGGTTTATTCTCCTACAGAGTCGAAGAATCTTTTAAGATCCATTACACGATGCTCTTTCCATGGTATTAAAACCATGTAATCATCTTTGGCCTCAATTCCATGGATTTCCTTCAGCCAAAATCCACCAAGAACACAGCTAGAGTTGAACAAGTTCAGTTTATTACTCACTGAAGCGAGGGAGACTGCTCGCCACGGAGAACGGGGGGGGGGGGGGGGGGGGGGGGGGGGGGGGGGGGGGGGGGGGGGGGGGGGGGGGGGGGGGGGGGGGGGGGGGGGGTCGCAGTAAAGGGATATGACGAAGAACCTATTGCAGGATTTGGGTTCTGGTTAAGAATTGGGGTAAGGAGCCTAAGAGAGCCAGGGTTCGCCCTGGATTGGGCTCTGCCAGGAAGCAGGAGCCATTCCATGACGGGGCGTCTCACCAAGTCATATCTAGAGGGAAAAGAACTAGATCACGAACGGGGGTTAGATTGGTGAAGACGTAGCAGACGCTCATTTGGGCCCAAACAGAGTATTCACTATTTATTCTGTCAATGCCACAGTGCCCTTTTTTTTGCTGGTTTTGTCTCATTTTATCAGAGTAAGCGCGATTTCACTTTTCTCTGAGTAACCTTGCCCGAGGTTGAGATTCTCAGGATTATTGATGCTTAATAGGAAAATAACATAGCCTGGCTGTGAACGTCAAGAGCCGATTTCTTTTTCTTTCCCATTTCCCACTTTTGGATCACTTTTCTTAGCACCATAGGGGCGTGAGTGAGTGAATGACTTGCAGGAATGAATTAAACTGAAGAGAATAGAGTAGCACTTGTCACATTCGGGAATTACGGAGCAAAATGCAAACCTGCTCCCATTATTGCACCTTTTCAGCATCCTGACACCTCGGGGAATATACCCTCTCGGGCAGGGACAGGCAGCAAACCGGGGAGACTGGTGCCAGGAGCGGCCGACAGCTCCAGCCCACCGATACGGAGGGCTGGCTCCTCTTTCAGACGGGACAGCCTTCTTTCAGAGACGCCAAGAGCTGGAGCAGGCAAGACCACGCAGGTGGGTGAGACACGACGTGTGCTCACGCTGGCTCAGCAGCAGCCAGCACTGAGCTCCACGAGGTTCTCGGTTGCTCAGTCTCAGCACTGGCTGACTCTCAGTGACCATCCATGGTGACACCCTAGGGAGGGTGTTCACCATTCGCACCCTTCCCAAACTCCTCCCTGCTCTCGCTCCCTAACAGGGATTGAGGGGGGCGGTAGGATATCCCACCTTTGCTCCTCCCTGATCTGGTACACCTAGTTTACCTACGACTCTCTCATGAGTATGTCATTAACATGACAGTTTGGCAGCCGGGAAGAGCTTACGCACAACCTAATATTTGGCTCCTTCTTTGAGACTCCTGTGACATTCCCCTGACTTCCAGCTACGTGCTGACTCATGGCACGATTCTTATTTTGTTGCAGTTGGCCAACCATTGCATGGTCTTCCTTATCTTGCTGAGAGTTTTAAGAACTTACCCAAGAGCACATAGCGGACAACACATAGCGGAGCCAGGATTTGAACCTATGTCTATGTGACTGACAACCCCCCCCCACGCTTTTCTCTACCTTAATAGAAAAATCCTACTTGTTTTAAAAGTCATACTTTTGTCCTTTTCAAACTAAAGTTTAATAACAAAATTAAGAACATGTTCTCACGCATGGGTGGTTGGAAAGGACAGACGTTCTCCGGATGTGCATGTTAACAGAAAACACAAGTGGAGCCAAGTATCAGATCCGTCACAAGTCTGCCTTCCGCATGAGCCTTTGACTCCTTCCTCCCCTCCCAGGTATGTCACACTGCGATTCAGTCGGGTGTCCCTTCAACAGCAGGACAACAAGTGAAAGGGAAACACTGAGAAATCCAGGCAGGCATCTTGCACGTCTGCATTGGGTTTGAAAATAAACGGCCTTCTTGGCCGCTGAAGCGTTCTCTTCTTTACTGAGCGGCACCCTATCCTTCAAATACTCGGCTTTTTGCGAAAGCTCAGGGCTTGAGAGACCCGGCCCCCGTATTCAAAGATAGACCTGCAATCAGATGAGCCATGAGAGTACTTTTCTGGGACCTGCGGAAAAACTTACTTCAACCTTGGGGTGCGAGATTGTGATTACCAAAGAGGACTCTATGTATACACACATCCATACACATACATGTACATACTAACGCACACCCACATCCCATTCCAGATACTCTTCTTACACTGGGACGTCGACACCCCTTCACTGAGAGGTAGGGTCTACACTACACCCCTTTCTCCTTACCTTGAATCTGGGCTGATCTTTGCAATTGCCTCACCAGCCAAACGTGGCAAACACGCTTGAACTCTCAAGATAGGTTATAAAAGGCAATATGGCTTCCCCCTGTCCCTTTCATCTCTGTCTCTTTGTCTCTCACTTGCTTGGTTGCCCTTGGAATTCAGCTCACACATCTGGAGGAAGCACGAGCCACAGAAAATAGCCACGTGCACGTGCTCCGGCTCAGCTGTAGCTGGGACCCCAGCCACCAGCCAGCATCTACAACCAGGCACCTTCATCCTTGAGACTCCCATGATTCTAGTCTCCAGCCTTAAAATATTCCAGACGAACCCTTGGGCATGTGAAGTGGAGGCAAGTCATCATTTTACCCTATACAGATTCCCTGATACAGCTACCATGAGAGGCAATGAATACTTGTTATTTTAGGTGATTAGGGCCAGGGTGATGAGTTAAATAGTTAGAGATACAGATGGATTTAGCGATCAAGTCCTCTGAAAAGCAGAGATATGGAAGATGGTGCTAAAATATATGTTTCTCCATCTTCTCTTTCCACTGAATATCCACACATGAGAGAATCTGCAAGGATTCCCATTATGGGTTTCTTCAGGTTAAGCATGAAAGCACTAAGTGTAAAGCTGAAAGACTTTACATTTGTTACAACCAGACTCTCAGGACATAAACTAACTCTTGTGCACTTAATGGACAAATGTTCTCTTAACTTACACAATTGTCATCTCATGCTCTTGATTCGTCCACTATACAGCAAGAAATTCTGCACATGAAAAATTTCAATTTCAGGTACAAAACAAAAAGGTTAATTTGATATTTGGTGAAGTAAATTGACCTCTTTAATCTCTAAAAAAATTTGATATCATCAATCTACTTTTCTCCCCACAAGAGCCTCGTAGGTAGTGGGAGAGCCAGCCAAGACTTAAGAGCCTTCAAGGAATCCTCTGCTCTGAACTGAGCATCAGACACCCTTAAACAATATTTCATTTAATACCACGTGCACCCCGTGCAGTTAATTTAATTCCCGTATTTCATATGAGGAAACTGAAGCAGAGAAAAGCAGGATGAAGCCTCTTCCTAAGCACATTCAACTTCAATGAATTCCAATATACACATCCAGTCAAAATTTAAAACAGAATACTTATTTTGAACAGTGCTCATAGCGGCACACAATTCAGCCAATGAACGTTCGCTTCAGATGGCAAACAGCATCGTGCAGAGAACGGACTTGACCTTAAAGAGTGTATGACCACACAGAGGCACTTGAGTCTGTATTGAGAGAACGTGGAGAGTGGTGAAGGGCAGCTTTGACGATCCACGCTGACTTGGGAACCTGATCGTCCCACCATCAGGCCCCACCTGGCTATAACTTACGTAAGGTCACCGAACTAAATGGTGGCGACTCACTATCCCATGCATCACTCACCCCACTATAGGTATGGATTCTCCAAAACCCACTGTGCTTACAGGTCTGCACGCCCGCCTGCTTGAGAACCATGCACCTGTACCCCTCACCATCAGGACCAGTGAATGCATCAGATGCACTGGAGGGTGGGTGTAGAATACGGCTTGAGAGCAATAGGTCAGGACGGAAGCTGCCTGGTTTCAATCCCAGCTCAGCCAGCACTTACTAGCTGTGTGAGTGTTTCTGGTTATTGACTGTGGTGAAAGAAGCCAGCTTAAAACTTTGTTATTTAAAACAATTCTTAACCATTAGCTTTCCTGACGCAGTGGGCTGGCTGGGCTTAGCTGGGTGGTTCCTGCTTAGGGTTCTCTAGTGCAATCAGATGTTGACTGAGGCTATCGTTCATCATCTGAACGCCACACGGGGTTAAACATCCAACATGGGTTCTACGGCAGGCAGATCAGCGGGGGCTGCCAACCAGAGCACATTCACATGGGCCTCCCATTGAATTCCTGGGCCTTCTACAGGTGACTGGGTACAGAGAGAGAGGGAGAGCTCAAGGGCAGGTGCTCCGAGGGAACGGAGAAGAATCTGTAAGGCCCCTTATGACTAGCCCTGCAAGTCATGTGACATCACTTGGGCCATATTTTGCTGGTCATACGTGAGCCACAGTCACCTGGAGACATGCAATGTATCAGGAGGCATGAGTAATGAAAAGACTCTTCTTTGGAGACAAGCTACCACCGTAACATCGGGCACTTCATTCCAATTCTCTGCGCTTCGTTTTCACCATCCACGAAGCGGAGGTGATAACGGTGAGGAGTCAGTGAAGTAATACCCGTAAGACAGTTAGAAGAGCACCTGGCACATGACAGGTACTCGGTGAAAGTTCCATCGCTGTTATTATTATTCTGTTAGGGACCCTGTTCCAGGTACCGGGACACCCTCACTCTACACCCACCAAGTGCCTCAGGCACACACTACAAGACCATCGCTAGGGCCCCGGGCATTCTTGGACAGGGGGCTTCACAAGGGCTCCCTGGGAAGCTTCTGTTATACCCCACGAGGTTCATTCCCACCACGAACAGATGCAGAAACGCTGTCACTTGTCAACATGGACTCTCGATGAACATACTTCCAAGCCAACCATGTCCCACAGGCTGTCAGGCAGGAAGATCAAGGGGCATGTTCACCAACCGTCTTCACAATTCTAAACACGGCTCCAAGAGGGTCTGTTTGGCAGTACAGTGCCTCCCACCCTCTCCTGGCCCCGGGCTGAGAACGTCTGCTCCTCCAGAGGTCAGCTTCAAAGCCCTGAGGGCAAGAAAGGACTTGGTGGTTCCCAGGAACCTTGGCCCCAAGCTTGAGAACTTTCTGCACAACCAGTCAGCCGAGGTTCTGTTTGGAGAAAAGGAAAAGAGAAAAGAAAGTCGCCGCCGGCTCTGCACAGCTGAGGAGCTGCGCAGCTCTGAGGAGCTCCCTGCAGCAGCTGGCCCACAGTCGCATCCTCTCTGCGAGCTTTTCCCAGGCTCCTGCCGCACGCACTTGCGGCATCAAAGCCTGAACAGATCGGGTAGGGACATCGGACCCATGGGGCCAAACAGGGAAGCGCTGCTTAAGGCAGGCTCGCCTTCGCTCCTCCCGTGTTCCTTCCGAACGCGTAGGGAGCAGTCACTGGTCCCTCTACCTCTAAGCGCCAAAAAGACCTTGGTGAAGCTAGCTTTTTGGTGAGCGTCACAGACTAGCAGTGCTCTGGGGAAAGTTGACAGGCATCAGGATGCGGGGTGGGGGGGGGGGAACCTCTGCTCTAAGCTGCTTCTCCTCCAGTCACCACACTGCCTGCAATGCCACCAAATGCGCTTTATGAATTTTAGGGCAATGTCCTCTTGAAAAATACAAATGTCCTAGAGGGGGTTAATTCATTATGGAATTATATCAGTGGAAAATCTGATTAATATTTAGGGGAAAAATGAGGAAAATGGGCAGAAAGAAGAATAGATACCTCTTGATTATAGGTGAGCAAATTACAGAAAAGACCAGTTTGAGGTAGGCCAACAAGAAAACAGAAAGCAGGGCTTGAAGTCTATAGGACTCTCTCTAATTCTCCAGCGTGTTGGCTTTTGATCTCAAAGTCTCTACAGTTGAAAACCTAGACTCCAGCAATCACAGACTTCTCCAGGATTCTATTCTTTCTCCTTCAAAAACTGGGGCAAAAAGAGAATACTATCTCCTTGATAGTTAAAAAAAAAAAAAATTCCTAGGGAGGATTCTGGCCCATTTATTGCTTTTAGAGAGAGGAGAAGGGGTAGAGAGAGGGAAAGAGAAATAGAGAGAGAGAGAGACATTGATTTGTTATTCCACTTATTTATTTGTTCATTGATTGTTTCTTGTATGTGCCCTGTCCAGGGATCGAACTCACAACCTTGGTGTATGGGATGAGGCTCAGTCAACCAAGCTACCTGGCCAGGGCCCTGATTAGTCAGTTTAGATTAGATTGTTGTGTTTTGTTTGTTTGTTTGTTTGCTTATCTCTGAACCAATCGCTGGAGCCAGGGAGGCAGAATCATTTGAAGATAAAGACCCTCATCTATCTCCTACAACTCTGAGGGTGAGTTAGAAAAGTGTTTCCCTACAACGAAGAAAGCGAGAGTCTCAAGAGAAGGAAGAGGTCCCGGACACTCACACATCGCTAATCCCACAGTAAGTGTTACCAGCCAAAGGCACTTTAAAGTATATTGGTTTTTATCAAACCAATTGTAGCTGATACTAGTGGGCTGAGGAAAACGAATGTTACTGGTAGGGGGATTCTGAATCAGAATTTTTATATATTTACCAAAATTAAAATTCGTATGACTTTTACATAAATGCACTTGTAAATCTCTTGCCATGCCACGTAACATAATTTTTGTCTAGAATATATAATTATTACAGTCATAGTATATAAGAAGGCAAAAAATACTTGAGGGAGTATCTACTCTCAGTGCCAGGGTTGGAGTAAGAATGCGGTGGAGTGGGGAGGCCCCGCAGGAAGAAAAAGAGCAAGAAAAGCGAAGTCAGAGACCCCCCCAAAATCAATTTCAATGCCATCAGTTTAACCTTTGACAAGCAGGCTATGGTTTAGGATTCTTACCGCTGTTTTGTTTGTTTGTTTGCTTGTTTGTTTGTTTATCCTCGCCTGAGGGCATGCTTATCTAGTTTAGACACAGGGGTAGGGCGGCAGAGAAACACCGATGTGAGAGGGTCTGGTTGCCTCTTGGGTATCAAACCCATGACTTTCAGTTTACGGGACCACATTCCAGCCAAGTGAGCCACACCAGCCAGAGCTACGGTTTGGGTTTGGGGATCTGCGTATCTGTTTTTTGCATGCTTGTCCCCCTCACTAGCTTTGGTTTTTCTTCAGGAAAAAAAAACCAAAAATCTAGGCACGTTTTGTCATGCCTTGGAGAGAATGGCCACATCCTTTCTGTGTCCGGGCTTGCAGATGCAGCTCGGCCTGCTCCCGTTTCCGGCCGAGAGCAGTGGGCAGCTCCAGAGTTTCTCTGGTTCAAACCCACGTGTCTGCCAGCACCGAGAGCCCAGCAAGCTTCCCGGTGAAGCACCTGTACTTTCCTTTTCCACTTTTTCAGAAAGGTCTCACTGAATTCAAAGAATCAGCACGGAAAGACTTACATTTCACCGGCTACATTTCGCCAGACAAGAATTCAAACTTTAAAAAATTTTTTTGTAAAACCCTTAACGTCCCGCATGAGTTAAGGCGAAGCGAACCTCAACGTTTACCTTTAGAACAGAGAGCTAACACAAGTCTGCTTGATTGACATTCACCTGGGCAGTAACCACGTCAAAGGAGAGGCTTCGAGTTCTGAGTTCTGCTCTCCTCGTCGGCAATGACAGTCAGTGAGCCAGAGTTGCAGGCGCTGTGGCTCGCCATGCAGGGGTAATACTCAGCCTCTTTGCAAGGAAGGAGCTCCAGTCACTGCGGATTTCTCCAAACGCCTCTGTCTTTGTAAAAATCATTGCGTCTGATTGGCTGTGTCAAATGGCCAGGTCAACACCCGCCCCTGAACTGAGACATGTTTCTTACTTGAGAAATTTTCTTTTCTCAAAGGAAAATTTGCCCCTCGCCCTATTTAAAGGTAATATTTACCGGTGTTCTGGGTACAACTCTGCAATCCCTCAACATTCCTCTTCCCAGTCCCCTACTTCTTTCAAGTCTTCCCCACTCCAATATCCTCCTTTCTCCACCCTGCGATCTCAAGGAGAGAGGAAATAAAGAGTGAGTAAGAAGATCTGGCAGGGTAGCTCAGTTGGTTAGAGTGTCGTCCCAATATTCCAAGGTTGTGGGTTTGATCCCAGGTCAGGGCACAGGCAAGAAGCAAGCAACAAACGCATAAATAAGTGGAACAACAAACTGATGTTTCTCTCTCTCTCTCTCTCTCTCTCTCTCTCTCTCTCAGCTCCACAAATACATCTAAAAACTTAAGGAAAAAGCGAGTGAGCGTAGCAGCTGTTGTGTTTTGCTCAGGGTAGGATAACGTGTCACCGAGTCTTCAGAACTCTAGCTGAACCCAAGGTGCATCTTTCCCAGGGCTGTGCTGGCAGAAGTAATAATGTCAGAGACATCGGGTAAGAGCCACACACGTGAAGACACAGGGGAACGGGAAGACATGGACAGACCGCAGGCCGCAGAAATGTCACTGAGCTTTAACGGGAAAAAATAACCTTGGCCATAGCGGATGTCACCCCTGTGGAACCACACACTTTCCAGGTTGACAGCAATGCGGGTCTCTCTGCAAAGGGATAATTACCGGGTGAGTTGGGAGAGGGTGCCAGATGCTGGGGCTGTCATGGCAGACAGACTTCCCTACATTTTCAGATAAAATCTCAAAGTAAGAAATACGTGCTATTACTAGAAGGTCATCTTCCTGCCAGTCTCCAACAGATAAATTTAAATTGATAACTTTGTGAATCGAATTATATTTCCTCAATGGCAATTGCCATAGGGTACTTTTTCATTTATGACTGACCTTCAATCAGCTATTTATCTTTACGGTGTCGGCTTTTAGTTTGTCTTCTCCAAATCTCTCTTGTCATGTGACTAATGATCCATAAATAAGAATTGAAGGGGAAAAAAAAACCCCTGCTTTTGTACTACCAAGAATGATTTTCTAATTCAAATAATGAACCCTAATTCTTCTGTCATTCCTATTACAGTCTGATTTTTAATAGGTTTACTTAAAGACAGATGAATACAACAAAGACACCAAAGGAAAAAACTTTCCTTCATCACGTTTCTAAATCAATACAAGTATTTTCTTTCTCTCTTTCCAAAGCCTCAGGACAAAGAAAAGCCAAATTCTGCCTTAACCTTGGCATTCACTTTGAACAAGGAGCCTGACCCAGTTCTCTCATTCGGTGTCACAAAGTCCTCTGAGCACCTGCAGAAAAACAGCCCAGACCGAAACACGTGTAATGAACATACAACATGTATCCACATGCATACTGTAAACATCTTGTAGACTATAAATTTTAACATAATCACGGACTCAAGTTTGCATGAATGCAACTTACTTTCCTTATAACTGGACTTTGCTTAGGTTCCAGGATCCCACTTCCACTAAAAGCAGAAAACCAAATATTGCAATTCAACATAAATTCAATCATTTCTGCTTTAGAACTCAAAATGGCTTTTTCTGAGTTAAGTTTAGTTAATTTAAGCAGGTAACATGATTACGCATGTAGAGCCCACCAAAAAACTGCTAGACTGATAAGTGAATTCAGGAAAGTAGGAGGATACAGAATAAATATCCAGATATCGATCGCATTTTTATACACCAATTATGAACTATCAAAAAGGGCAACCAAGAAAACAATTAAATTTAAAATTTCATCAAAAGAAAAATAACTACCTAGGAATAAATTTAACCAAGGATTTAAAACCTCTACTCTGAAAATTATAAGACACTGAGAAAAGAAACTAAAGATACAAACAAGTGGAAACATATACCATGTTTACGGATAGAAAGAATTAACATCATTAAAATGTCCATACTACCCCAAGAAATTTATAGATTCAATGCAATTTCTATCAAGATACCAATGGTGTATTTCACACAACTAGAAACAATATTCCAAAAATTCATATGGAACCACAAAAGACCCTAAACAGCAACAGCAATCTTGAGAAAGAAGAACAAAGTTAGAGGAATCACTCTGCCTGATATAAAACTATACTACAAGGCCATAGTAATCAAAACAGCATGGTACTGGCCTAAAAAACAGACATATACAGCAACGAAACAGAATAGAGACCTCAGAAATAAGCCCACACCTATATATTTAACTAACACTTGACAAAGAAGACAAGACCATACAGTGGAGTATAGACAGTCTAGTCAATAAATGGTGTTGAAAAAAGTGGACAGAAACATATAAAAAATTACCTAGACATCAATCTAGAAAAATAATCTTTTACACCATGCAGAAGAATAAACTGAAAATAGATTAAAGGTGAATGTGAGACTCAAAACCAGAAAAATCCTAGAAGAAAACATAAGCAGTAAAACTCAGACATTTCTCGTAGCAATATTTTTTCTGATACATCTCAGGCCAGGGAAACAAAAGAAAAAGTAAACAAATGGAACTATATCAAACTAAAAAGGTTTTTCACAGCAAAGGAAATCATCAACAAAATGAAAAGACAACCCACTGAATGGAGAACATACTCACCAATGATACATCTGATCAGGGTTAATATCCAAACTTTGTAAAGAACTTATACAACTCAACACCAAAACTCCCCACAAACAATCCAATTAAAAAATGGGCAAAAGACGTGAATAGACACTTTTCCAAAGAGGACATACAGAGGGTTCATAGACATATGAAAAGATGCTCAACATCAATAATTATCGGAGAAATGAAAATTAAAACCACAATGAGATATCACCTCACACCTATCAGAATGGCCATCATCACTAAATCAACAAACAACAAGTGCTGGAGAGGATGCGGGAAAGGGGAACCCCTGTACCCTGTTGGTGGGAATGCAGACTGGTGCAGCCGGTGGAAAACAGTCTGGAGATACCTCAAAAAATTAAAAATGGATTTGCCTTTTGATTCAGCAATCCCACTTCTGGGCATATATCTGAAGGAGCCCAAAACACTATTCAAAAGAACATAAGTACCCCTGTGTTCATTGCAGGGCTATTTACAGTAGCCAAGATTTGGGAACAGTCAAATTGCCCATCAGTAGATGAATGGATAAAACAGCTTTGGTACATTTACACAACGGAATACTATTCGGCCATAAAAGAGAAGGAAATCCTACCCTTTGCAACAGCAGGGATGGACCTGCAGAACATTAGGCTGAGTGAAGTGAGCCAGTCAGAGAAAGACAAGTACCATATGATCTCACTCAGACGTGGAAGCTAATGAACAAAATAAACACACAAAATAGAAACAGACTCATAGATACAGAAAAGAGACTGAGAGCTGTCAGAGGGAAGGGCTTGGGGGGCCGAGTGAGAAGCGTGAAAGGATCAAGCAAATGGAAAATAAAAAGACTGCTGGCCACACACAAGAGTACAGTGATTGCCAGAGCGAAAGGGGGATGGGGGAAGGTAAAAAAGGTAAAGGGGTGTAAGTGGTGACGGAAGGAGACTTGACTTGGGGTGGTGAACGCACAATCCAACATACAGATGATGTACATAGAACTGTACACTTGAAACCTATATAATTTTATTAACCGATGTCACCTCAATAGATGCAATAGGACTTTTCAAAATTCAGTTACTTTAAGACTCTCAAGCTCCTTCTTAATCTTACCTTCTCTTTCTTAAGGATGGAACTGAGTTATTGAAAGTGGCCAAGGGCTCTCTATCATTCCGGCATGACGGGAGAGGTGCCTGAGGCATGGCAAGCCGTCTGTGCTGGCCTCTGCTCAGATGGCCCTGGGTTTTAGCATCACTCCCCACTGCACCTGCCACCCACTGTCCCCCATCCTCCCTTGCAAACACCCCCCCGCCCCGATTCCTCTGTCACGTCCTTTATCCCCAACCCGTTCTCATCCCAAGATTGCTTCTTCGTTCTCATATCCAAGAGGCACGAGAATGCTTGGAGCACAAGAAGGCTTATGCTTCAAGTACTGCGCAAAAAATAATTTGCAAAAATACTTTGGTGGTTCCTGGTTATGCGCCATCTTAACCCGTGAGAATTCTTTTTTGTAAAATTCGGATTGACTTCCCCCTTTAGCATGTGCTCGCCAGATAAACCACCCATCTTCGGTTTCAGACTAACACACGCTCGCTCAGCTCTCTTCGTAGCAGGTCATCCTACATCTAAAACAGCAGCTACGGTGGAAAGAGAGCAGCCAGGGTTCCTTTGAAGAGCCAAGGAAACCACAAAGGAAGTCAATTAGTTATAGTTTCTAAAATATGCAAAGACTGGGAATGGGACCAGGGGAGTTAGGGACCTCCTGTTGGTAATTGGAATACAGCTCTCATAACCTCTTTACAGTTGTAGCCGTTAGGGAGCCCACAGAAAACTGAGAGTCAGATGGACGTCAAAGCATTTGACAGCATTAATTGGTCTAGCAAGTGCTTGAGAACCTCACAGTATAGGACTGGGCTGGCCTGGAAAATGCGGCTTGGAACCGAGAGCTAATTAAGAGGCCTTCCTGGGAGACACTGGAACGAGCTTGGCCTGCAAAGAAAATTTAATCTAGTTCCACATCCAGAGGCACAGACCCAGCTGCAAGCAGATACAGAGAGAAAGTAACAAGAGATGGGCCCGTATTGGTTTTCTCAGTGCCTCTATCCCTTCCCCCCAATAAAAATGGTAATCAATGACTACCCCCCAATCCCTGCACAAGTGTGTCAACTACTCTCCGTGAGACGGAAGGAAGCGATTAAGCAGGGAAGCCCCTCGTAGGGAGGGGAGTGACAGTCTCTCTCTCCAGTGAATAACGAGAATGGGAACCTGCGCATTTCCCCTTGTCACCTCTCTCACGGCGCGGTCAACTACAAGGAAGATTCCGGAAGAATCTGGTGCAGCAGTCACCTGAATAAGAAGCTGACTTCATCTTGCATGTAAGCACAGCCTCCTTAAAATGGGGCTCCGGAGTCAGAGGAAAGATCTTTGAGCAGAGTGGTTTTTGCCCTTCCCTCCTCACTCCTCTTCCCCGACAAAACTGCGGGGCTGTCCTTGGCACCCTGCTCTCCCCACCTCCCACAATCGCCACGAACGTGCATGGCTCTTGTCTCACCGTTTCTAAGCTGATGACTTCCAAGTCTGCATCTCCAGCCCTGACCACGCGACGAACTCCAGTCATTCCACCAACCGCCTGCCGGACGCAGTCCTGAAATGCCCCACAAACTTTTCAAGATCAGTAGAAACCCAAGTAAAATATCACGGAACTTAATATCTTCCTTACCCATTCCCACCCTCAAATGCTCCTCCTCCAATATTTCCAATTATCGTCACTAGCACTTTTACCATCAACCCAGGTCCCAATCCAGAAAACTCAGAATGACCCTGGGCGGCCCCCTCCCTTACACATTTCATCAATTGCCAGGATCTGCTGAATTTAACATTCTCCGTGTCGCTGAACCTGAACCCCTAACGCTACTCTGGTTCGAGTTCTCCTTCAGGTTTTTCTTAACGTTATTGTTATGGCTGACACTACTACAGATGTCCCCACCCCTCACCTTTGCCCACCTCCTCCCTGTCTTCGCCCCCACTCCCCTCTGGCTGTCACCACACTGCCGACTTTGTCTACGGGTTACGCGTTTATGCCCTTTGGCTAATCCCTTCACCTTCCGTGGGATCCCGCCTTGCCCCTCCCCTCCGACAGCTGTCAGTCTGCTCCACGTACCCAAGCTTCTGCTTCTGTTTTGTTTGTAGGTGTATTCTGATCTGAACCACAGAAGCAATCTTCTAGCAAGTCTCCTTACCCCTAATTTTGGTCCCTTAAATTCACGTCCAACGATGTCATCTATTTAAAGTGCGCATCTGACCCCCTGCGCTTTAAACCCTCGGGCAATTTCCCACAGCCCACAGGATACAACGCAACCTGCTTAGCATGGCTTATAAGCCTTCCAATACCAGGTGCCCACCTGCCGCTTAAAACTTCTATCTACCTCGCTTTTTAAGTTCTCGTCAGCAAACCACTTATTCCCTCCACATTCTACGATCATTCAAATCTCTGTGACTTTATAAAGGGTCCTTTGTCCACGATATAGCTTCCAACTTCTTTCTTCTAATATTTTTTTCATCCATCCCAATTCAGTTCAGGTGTTACTTATTTCTAAAACCTTCCCCTGCACCTGCAGTTCCTGCCAAGTTCCCCTTCCCACCCTGTACCTACCTCTTTTCTAAATGCACCGCAGTGCACTAAAATGATCTATGTATGTTCGCGGGGCTTTTGCAGTCAATGAGTAACAACTTATCTTTCTCCCACCCAAGTTATACAGCAATTGAAAAACAAGAGACCCAGGGAGCTGAACACAAAAATACCACCTTTATGACTGAGAAAGCTGACACCGGAGAACGCGGCAGGGGTCCGTGAGCCAGGCGGGCTAGGGGTTAGGTGGACCCCCAAGCAGGTTCTGGTGGCCTGCGCACCCACAAGCCTGCCCCAACCCTCATCCTCATGGGGGTCTGCCTGGCCCGAAACGTCACTCGGAGGAGTCGAAAAGATTGCATGCTTTCTTCAGGTAAGCAAAGCCCAAAGAGAAGAGGACAGAGAAAGGGGCAGAACCACTCAAGCTCTGTTCCTTCTCAGCCAGAAGGAGTGAGAGAAGGAGGTGGGGCAAGAGGCCACGTGGGTGGTTCTGGTGCGGCTCCCCCCCCACCCCGCACAGGAACAGGAAGCCAAGTAGTGAGCTTTGCCCCAAACTCTTCTCTCCCTCGTTAGATAGTAAGTCCCTTCAACACAAGATCACATCTTATTTTTCATGTCATCTACAAAGCTGCCCTCAGTGAATGCCTATTGAATTGACATGTTTCCCCAGCTGTAATCATTAAAATTAATTTGGGGTGACAGTTACCAAAGGCAGCGCTGGAAAAATCAAGGTAAAGCAAAAGGTAGAATAATATTTAGCCTAAGTTGGTGAAAAATTTTTAATGCCTGCAATGTAATAACAGAGCAGAAGGAAGTGGAAAAAATGTATTGGAAATGGAAATTATCACATTGCCATTGCGGAATCATCAGTGATGTTTTTAAAATATATTTTATTGATTATGCTATTACAGTTTTCCCAATTGTCCCCCTTTTGTCCCCTTCACCCAGTACCTCCCATTCCCTCCAGCGATCTCCCCACTTTGTTCATGTCCGTGGGTCATGCATATCAGTTCTTTGGCTTCTCCATTTCCTATGCTATTCTTAATGTCCCCCTGTCTATCCCGTACCTTCCAATTTGTATTTCTTAATCGCTGCACCTTTCCCCCCACTTTCCCCCTTCCCCCTCCCAACTGGTAACCATCCACATGATCTCCGTATCTGTGATTCTGTTTCTGTTCTGCTTGTTTGCTTAGTTTGGTTTTTACATTCAATTGTTGATAGTACCATTTTAATGTCCATAGTTTTGCTCTTCTTTTTCTTAGATAAGTCCCTTTAACATTCCATAAAATAATGGCTTAGTGATGA
>PVKU01015120.1:0-19599 GCA_004027475.1 Anoura caudifer | reverse complement strand
GTTGTTGGGCTTCCAAACAGTTTGATTTTCTGAGTTCTGGTTGTTTTCTTGTTTCTAAATCTTTGTTGTCCTTAATTTTGGTTGTGATAGGAGGCACAGTGTGTCTGTCTACGCCTCCATCTTGGCTGGAAGTCTGTTATGAATAGTTTTTAGACAAGAATCCAACCATTATTGTTTTCGAATCCCTTTGCTTTGAAAACCAAACCAATAATATATTTTTTTGTCCTTTCAAATTCTTTAGTACCAAGAACTATCTCAGAGTTGACTTTGGTGAACTGAGAGATGTTTTTGAAGGCAAGTTTTACAACAGACAATAAATTAGATTGCCTTAGAGTAAAGACTCACATCTCTGAAGCTAATGGAGAACCATCCACCCAGTTCCACATCCTCTTCTCAGTGGTAAAGTTCAGCCCAATCCACACATAGTTTGATTGTTTCAGGTTTTTCTGTATAAAAGCCTAAAAAGTAAGTAATCAATAACTAAATGAACAAAATATTTTAATAATTCATACATACTAAATAAGATTATAGAATTTTTTGGAATATTGGACTACTAGCACTCCAGATAGGAATTTTTATATTAATTAATTCATATATTATTTATGCACATTACATTATATACATACACATATTCTACTTGAAAATTGAATACAAGTATTGAGATCAGGACCAGCATGAGACAAAAGGAGGCACTGGCTTTGAGCACAAAACTTAAGAAGGCCTCCAAAACTCAGTTATGAAGATAAGTGATAATTTAATAGAAGAGTGGGAACAAAGTTCAGGAAGGCCATTTTGAACTATAAAGAGGCTAATGCTGTAACCATGATACTAAACCACTTACCATATCAAGTTGGTCTTGAATGATTAGTAGATGAGATTTTCTTCCCAAACAATACCCATAACTGTCATGCCAACTTTTTAACTCATCAGAGAACCAGTAACACTTTTCTTGATATTTGAGCCATTCTGATGGGCATGATACTATTGAGAAATGGGGAAAACAAAAAGACATTAAATCACATGTGTATCTCTGAAAATTGACAGTGAAAATATTTATATGTTATATAAATAAAAGTGTAGCTATAATAAAATTACTCACTGCAAAGTGTTCAGACTCAGTGTTAAAAATACATGTAATAATTCTTGGGACATAAGAAAATTAATTTAGTAAGGTAAAGCAAAACTGAAACATAAATTTTTTCATGCTATGACCTAATATAATCATTAAACAACATGAACCAATTAAAATATATGTTGCATTAATACTATTTGAGAAATTGAATAGAATATCATCTATACCATTTGCTTAGAATTTATCCATGTAAAGTTTTAGAATCTCCTCTTTTTGTGTATGTAATCTCTTTTATTATTTTCCTTTTGTTATTAAATAACATTGAGATTAATTTTTTCAACTGCTTTGTAATTTCAACTTCATCAAGACTTGTGATTTCCTTAAATTAAAATTAAATTGAAGTCTCAAATTGAAAATCTCTGAGACTTTTGGCATAATAATGAGGGAAAGTGAAAGATATATAAAAATATAACTACAGGCCAATATAACTATCTAAACTTGTAGCCATTATAATCCCCTCTTTCAATTGAGGTAAAATTCATGTAAAATAAAGTTCAACATTTACTCTTTAAAAATGTAAATGCCATGGGTTTTAGTACATCAACAGTGTTGTTCGAACATGACTGCTAGATCACTCCAAAATATTTTCATTACTCAAAAATAAAACCCCATAAACATTAAGCAGCAACTAACTACCCATTCCTCCAATTCCCAGCCTTGGCAACCACTAATTTATTCTCTATTTTTATAGATTTAACCATAATGGACATTCATAGACATGGGATAATATGTAACTTTTTATGTCTAGCTTTTTTCTTAGTATAAATCTTTCAAGGTTCATTCAAATGAAGCATGCACCAGTACTTCACTCCTTTTTATAGCTGTATAGTATTCCACCACATGGAGGTAGCATATTTTGTTTATCCATTTATCAACTGATGGACATTTTGGACTATGCTTGATTGTTACAAATAATCTTGCTATAAACATTTATGCATAAAGTTTTGTCTGAACACACATTTTCTTTTGGGTATATACCTAAGATTTGAGTTGTTAAGTTATATGATAATTCTGTTAAACTTTCTTAGGAACTGGCAAATTATTTATCACAGTGCTGCATCATTTACCATTTATATGCCTACCAGCAATGTATAAGCAATTTCTCCACATCACCAATACTTGTTATGTTTGTTTAATTATAGCTACCCTAGAGGCTGTGAAGTGGTTTCTCATTGTGGTTTTGATTCGTTTTCTTAATAATTAATCATGTTAAACAACTTCTCATGTGCTTATTGTCCTTCTGTTTAGTTTCTTTGGAGAAGTGTCTTTTTGTATCTTTTGCCCATTTTTTTATTGAGTTGTTTTTGTTTTGGAGTTATAAGAGTTTTTTATATTTTGTAAATATATACGAGTTTTCGAATACTACATACCTATTAGATACATAATTTGCAAGTATTTTTTCCATTTGGTGTGCTGTCTTTAATTCCTTGATAATATCTTTTGATGAACTAAGGTCTTTACTTTTGATGATATTGATTTTATCTATTTTTTGTTTTGTCACTGGTCCTTTTGATGTCATATTTGAAATTATTGTCTAACCAAAGGTTCTGAAGATTTATATCTATTTTCCCTTATAAAAAATTTATAGTTTAGCTCTTACATTTAGGTCTTTGATCTATTTTTAATTTTTTTTCTATATTGTATGAGCTAGGTGTCCAAGTTCAATCTTTGTATCTGGCTATCCAGGTGACCTGGCCCCATTTGTTAAAAAGATTGTTCTTCCCACATTGAATGGTTGGAGCCCTAGTCAAAAGTCATTTGGCCAGAGGTGTATTCTGGACCCTCAATTCCATTTCATTGATCTATATGTCTATGTTAAAGCCAGTACCACACTCTTTTGACTACTGCAGATTTGTAGTAAGTTTTGACATTGGAAAATTTGAATCTTCCAAATGAGTTCTTTTTTAAGATTGATTTTGCTATTCAAGATCCTTGCAATTCCATATGAATTTTAAGATCACCTCATTTATTTCTTAAAAAAAAGTTCATTAGAATTTGATAAGGATTTCTATGAATCTGTAGCTCACTTTGGTTAGTATTGTCACCTTAAACAAGTTGTAGTATATAAATATATTGGAGGGTTTTTTTCAGTGATAACAAGGAATAACATGCTGATACATGCTATAACATGGATGAACATCTAAGTGCCATAATAAGTAACAAAACAAGACACAGAAGGTCAAATATATGATTCTATTATATGAAAATCTATAATAGGTCAATCCATAGCAACAGAAAGGAGATTAGTCATTTCCAGAAGACAAAGGGCAACAAAATGGGGATTAATTGCTTATTGGATGTGAGATTTCTTTTTTGGCTGATGAAAATGTTTTGGAACTAGATAGACATCGTGGTTGCACATATGAATGTCCTCACACCAAAGAATTGTTTAATTTTAAATGGTTTACTTTATGTTTGTGAATCGTACCTCAATTAAACAAGAAGAAAAAAGTATTAAGAAATTACTATCTTATAGTTTAGTGTACAGTATTTAGACTGACTTGAATGGGTGTTTAGTGGTGACTATATGATTCCATGTTTACCTATGAAAGCTTCCTTACCTCTGAAAAGGTTTCAGTATGATACACAACATAATGAGGATTTAGCTAGTCAGAATGTGAAATATGTGATAAAGATACAATATTTTAATTCATTTGGGACTTGTACATATAAAACATACAGATAACTCAAAAGAAAAGAGTAAACATTTTATATGTGACATTATCACAATTCACGTGTGATAGAGAGGACTACACAAATTAGAGATCAAAAAATATTTTGATAAACAGTTATAAAATAAGTTAATCTGCTGCTCCATCACACACTATAAAATAAATGTCCAACTCTCAAAGAGTTAAGTGTTAAAAAGTTAAAATAAAAAATAAAATTTGATATAACTGATTTTATCTATTTTATATTTCATAAAAGGGTATTAAGAAACAAAAAAAATATTTATTTACATATTGCCTTAGCCTATAATGAAGGTTTTTTAAAACATTTTTAATTGCTGTTCTAGTACAGTTTTCTGCCTTTCCCCCACCCCTCCGCACCACCCCATCCTCCCCACCTCCCTCCCCTGTTTCCACCCCCCCGTTGTTATTGTCCACGTGTCCTTTATTGTTGTTCCTGCAAACCCTTCACCCTTTTCCCCTGTAATCCCCTCTCTTCTCCCCTCTGGTCACTGTCAGCCTGTTCTCAGTTTTCATATTTATATGTCTCAACTTGCTATTATATTTTGGAGGGAAGAACCTGATTTTTACATTCTGTTTTATAGCTCTTCTCCCACTGCAAAAAAATATATGTATATATAAATCAAGTTTTGAGTGAAAAGAAGACTTATATCAAATATTTATTTGTTTACTTAATTTATGTGCTTAGTAAGATATTTCACACATGGAAGGTCCAGAAGATTAAGCCAAGAGCAGGTGAAAGACTTCAGCGATACCTCTACGGTCTGTAGCACTTGGATCACAGTGGCCCACATCTACATTGCTCATATTTCCTCTTGTGTCATTACTCATTTTCAGCTTTCCAACATCTTCCTGGGTGTTATTTGAATTATTTCCTTCTTGACAATTTAGCAACACTCCTTGAGAAACTTGAAAACAGGATTATTTTAAGGTTGGTTAAATATCTTCTCTGTGCAATGTCTCAGAGACCAATTCTTTAGAATGATTCTGATGGTTGGAACGAGAAATCACTGAAGGGATAACTGGAAAGTGGTTTTTATTTTCATGACTAATGAAAATTATTTCAAATATTATACAATTAATTCATTTATATAGCATATATGTGTTAAAGATCTATTCAGTGCTAGGCATTGTTCTAAAAATTGACAAATAAAATAAAGTTCTTGCTCTAGGGCACACACATGCTCTTTTAATGCTTAACATTTTGCCAAAACTAATGATATTATGTTTAGCCCATTCTACTGTAATTTTGAATATAAAATATATTTTCCAGTAGAATTTGAGTTCCTCAACATGATTATTCCTTTCTTCAACTTTGGGAAATTATAGTAATGTTTGTGGTATAGTAGTTCCTCAGTAAATATTTGTGGGAAAAAAGCAGGAGTAAACTAAATAAAATCTTACTTAAATGTATAAGAAAAATTATGGATATTTATCTATTTCCAAATTCTGACAAATTAAAAAATAAGTTTTCCAAATATTCACCTCAAACATACAAACACACATATACACACACACTTTCCTCTTATCAGACAGTATGCTACTTAAGAGCAAATACATATCTTATTGGATGATATATTAAATACAGTACTATGAAGTATATAACCTATGGCTGTATACATAGTAGCTCCTTATTAAATCTGATTTAATATGAGAAAGAATGAATATGAAATGAGACATAATATGGTAAAAGACATAAAAAGCACACATTTTCATATATTTATTTATTAAAGATATTTTAACTTACCCAACACAGCCAGAGAGATAAAAGTCAAAACCAGAATACCATTTACTGTTCCAGATACTCCCAATAAGATTTTATACCAGTGCAACATCACAGAACAATCTGAGAGATCAATCACATGAGTTAGCTTAGAAAAGTACATTTCCAATAAGTGATAGCAATTATAATAACAGAATTTTATATATTTCATAATATTGGTTTTGAAGTTCAAAAGCTATTAGCCAAACAAAAGCATAAAAACTAAATAAATAGAAAAATATTTATTTAATAATGATAATATTCTGGGGGGTCAGAAGTTGTGACACATAGTAAATCTTTAAAATGCTAATATTTGGCATAATTTACCATTGGAAAAAAGAATTTTAATGTGTATATGTAATAATTTCCCTCCAGGTGTGTATGCATGTGCACTTACAGACACATATATGTATTCACACAAATGAAAACTTTCTAATTAATCACTTGCTTTATTTTTTTACATTCATAGCAGTTTTATTTGTAATAACTATAAACTGGAAATAATCCAGATGCCCTTCAATGAATGGTTAAGAAAGCTTTACATACATACCATGGAACATTACTCAGCAATATGAAAAATTAATTATTGATATATGAAACAATGTAGATGAACCTAATAGCATTATGCTGAAAGAAGAACAATAAAGGCCAATCCCCAAAGTTAACAGCATGCTATGTAATTTCATTTATACAACATTCTTTTTATCAATAATTATTTTTAAATATCTATTTATATAATTACTTTTCCCATCACCATTTATTCCCCTTACACCTTCCTCCACTTCCACCCACCCTCCACTACCCTCAAGATCACCACACTGTTTTCCTTGAAATGACAATATTATAGGAATGAAAATCAGATTAGTGGTTGCAGAGACTAAGGAGAGAGTAAGACTGAGAGGGAACTGGATGTGGCTATAAAAATGCAAAGTGAAGGGGGGAATATTCTGTTTCTTAACTCCATCAATATATCTTTTCCGTGATGTTGTACTATAGTGCTGCAAGATGCTGACATTGGTGAAAAATGGGTAAACAGTGTACATGACATCTGTGTGTTAATTCTTTTTTACAATTTTTATTATTATTAAAGCTGTTGGGGTGGCATGGTTAATAAAATTATATGGTTTCAGGTGTACAGTTCTATACCACAGCATTTATGTATTGTGTGTTCACCATCCAAAGTCCAGTCTCCTTTTATCACCATTTATCCCCACTCACCCACTTCTTCCTCTCCCCACTTCCCTTTTCTCCAATCACTGTACTGTTATATATGTCTATGACGGTTTCTTTTTTTGTTTAATCCCTTCACCTTTTCATCCAGCCTCTCATCCCCTCACCCTTCTGACAGCTATCAGTCTTTTCTTCATATTTATGAGTTTGTTTCTATTTTGTTTATAAGTTTACCTTATTCATTAGATTTTGTTCATATTAGTAAAATCATATGGTATTTGTCTTTCTCCAACTGGCTTATTTCACTTAGCATAATACTCTCCATGGTCCATCAATGCTGTCACATAAGTTAAAATTTATTTTTCTTTTTTATGGCCAAATAGTATTCATTGTGTAAATGTTCCACAGCTTTTTAACCCACTCATATACTCATGAGCACTTGGGTTGTTTCCAAATCTTGACTATTGTAAATAATGCTGCAGTGAACACAAGTGCATGTATTCTTTCAAATAAGTGTTTTGGGTTCCTTTAATATATTCCCAGAAGTGGAATTGCTGGGTTATAAAGCATTCCCATTTTCAATATTTTGAGAAACCTCCATCCTGTTTTTCCAGAGTGGCTATACTAATCTGCATTTGCACTAGTATTCCTTTTTCTCCACATCTTTGCCAACACTTGTTTGTTGACTGATTGATGATAGCCATTCTGACAAGTGTGAAGTGATATGTCATTGTGGTTTTAATTTGCACTTGATTATTAGTGACATTAATCATCTTTTCATATGTGTATTGGCTATCCATGCATTTCTTTGGTCCTTTCAAAGGATCGAAGTGTCTATTTAGGCCCTTTACTCATTTTTTTTAAATTGCATAGTTTACTTTTTGGTGTTGAGTTTAATGAGTTCTTTGCAAATTTTGGATATGAATCACTTATCAGATGTATTAATGGCAAATATGTTCTTCCATTTAGTGGGTTGTTTTTATTTTGTTGATGGTTTCCTTTGCTATGCAAAACTTTTTAGTTTGTCATAGTCCCACTTGTTTATTTTCTCTTTGTTCTCTTTGCCCAAGGACATATATCAGAAAAAAATGTTGCCACAAGAAATGTCTGAGATTTTATGCCTATGTTTTCTTCCAGAATTTTTATAGTTTCAAGTCCAACATTTAAGTCTTTAATCCATTTGAGTTTTTTCTTGTGTATGGTATAAGGTGGTAGTCTAATCTCATTTATTTGCACATATCTCTTTTTGGATATTTCTCTTGTGAAGCTTATTGGATTAGCTCAGATGGTGTCTGAAGCCAGCCACTGGGCATGTTGGTTCTGAGGCCTCTTGGGAGGTACTCCTGTCTATAGCAATATCTGATGCTGCCTGTGACTGGCCATGGCAACCAGTTTAGAGTCACAAAACAATACACAGTTAGTGGCTACCTCTGCTGGGACCGTGTGTATGAGCAAGAGACCAAGCTGCATACCAAGGCTGGTTTTTATGCACACAGGGCTGGGGGCAGGTCAGCAAAAGTCTAAGGCACCCAAAGATCTGCCTCCACCCGCCACCATCTGCTGGCTGCCCGTTTGGCTGGGCCACTAATAAGCTTCTGGCAGTACTCAAGCTGCGTGAAGTAAATTCTCAGTGAGTCGTCATGTAGGGCTGAGCTGTGTTCATCAGACTGATAGAGGCTCCATCTTGATGGCAGTGCTGGGTCTGAGGCCACTCAGCAAATGTCCCAGAGAATAATACCAAGTCTACCTCTTACCCACTGGGTGTGCACACAAATCTGTTGTGGGATCAGGTCTCAGGGAATCATCAGCGTGAGGCTAGAAGAGTTTATCAGGTCCAAACAGACCAAGATTTGGCCATGTGAAGGGAAGGCTCTGAACTGGTTAGGAGTGCAAGGGAAAAATGGCCCTCATCCTAGAGTTACACAGTTCAGTCTGGTCCAGATTCTGCCAGGAACCCAATCTCAGCAGGGGGATGACATGGGGAAGATGAGGCTAGTGAATGTCCTGTAAGGGCAGTTGCCAGTCGGTCTTGAACTGAAGGTGGAGAAAGTTGTCCCTTTCCCAGAGCCAACCATCTCAGTTTTCCTGTGTTCTGCTTGGACCTCAGCAGAGTGGAGCCACCAGGAGTCAGGAGGGTGGGGCCTCTGGAGCCAGGCACATGGGGCTAGTGGATTTCCCTAGTGGATCTCCTGCGATGGAGGAGGTGCTAGTCAGGTTTACAAAAGGTAGGAGGAATGGCCCCCACCCCAAACCCACACAACTCTGTCACTGACATCCCCTAAGTCTGCCTAGACCTTTACACCTTGGCCCAGGCAGGTAATTCCTCAGCAGGACACAAGCTCCATAGGTAGAGAGAGAAGGATTTCAGAGGGTGGGGTTATTGTTTCTCCCAGGCTGATGCTATATGTAGGCGAACACTCCACCCAAGAAATATGGTGTCTGCTGTGTGGGAGAGTGACTCAGCACAGGGATCCTGGTGGCTGAGGCTGAGGCTTTCTCCCCGGAGCCACAAACCCCAGTCCCCCCTCATATGACTTTAGTCTGACCCACCCTCATTCTGCTGGAGCCCAGGGTGAGTGACCATGAACGATATTTTGTGTGCTGACTCTTTAAGAGTGTGCCGGTTCACTAGCAGAATCCCTTCTCTTCACAGCAGACAGAATCCATACTGATTTTCACAGCCAGGTGTTATGTGGGAGGCCCTTCCTGACTCTGGTGTTCTGGGCTCAGGATCCCAGCTTAGAGCTGAGACTCTACACCTCTCAGAGGAAAACTGCAGCTGAAATATTCATCTGGAATTTCAGCTCCTGCCTGTGGAATCAGAGCCATCCCTTTTTGTGTCTCTGCCCTTCCTACCAGTCTTGATATGGCTTCTGTAAGTCCTTGGTTGTAAGACTTTTCTTCAGCTAGTCTTTAGTTGGTTATTTGGTTTTTGCTCTGTAGTTTAGTTGATATTCTCATTTGTTCCTGGGAGAGGTGAGTGTAACATCTACCTATTCTACCACCATCTTGGTTCCCTCTTAACCATTTGCTTTAAAATGTAGTATTCCCAAATCATTTCTCCTCTTTAATTTACCAAGGATGTAATATGAGTCAGGAATAAATAAGCAATTTTCCAAAGAAGGCACACAAATGGCCAAGCACCTGAAAAGATGTTCAACACCGCTAATCACCAAGCACAACAGACTTAGCTCTTCACAGTTGTTGGAGTGGCTCTTACCAAAATGACGGAAGATAGCAAGTGTTGGTGAGAATGTGAAATGATGCCACCACTACAGGAAACAGTATGGAACTTCCTCAAAAAAACTAAAAGTAGAACTATCATATGATTCACAAATCCCACTTCTGGGTATAACCAAAGTAATCGAAAGCAGCATCTCAAAGAGAGGTTTGCACTTGTGTGGCCAGTGCAGCATTATTCACAAGAGTCAAGACATGGAAACATTCCATGCATCTGTCTACAAACGAAAGGGTGAAGAGAACGTGGCACACGTATGCACTGTTGGGATGACATGGATGGAACTTGAGGGCAGTATGCTAAGTGAAAAAAGACAAGCACAGACATTGTATATGTCACTTACATTTGGAACCTAAAAAGGCTGAAATTATAGAAGTGGAGAGTAGAATGATAATTTCCAAGCACTGTAGGTAGGGGTGATGAGCAGTTGTCCAAGTGTATAAGCTTCCAGTTATAAGGTGAATAAGTTCTGGGGATCTACAGTACAGATACTGATTATAGTTAACAATGCTGTATTATATACTCTAAATTTGTTAAGAGAACGGATCTTAAATATTCTTACTCCAAAATTATTGTAATTATGTGAGTTGATGGAAGTGTTTACTAACCCTGCTGGGTAATCATTTTGCAATATATAAATGTATCAAATCAGAATACTATACACCTTAAATTTATACAATGTTGTATATCAATTATATATCAATGAAATTTGGGGAAAATCCCAAATCTCCATTACTATTTCATATTTGGAAGGTTTTATTCAATATAGTCACACAAGATAACCCAAACGAAGATGAAAACAATTAAAAAAGAGGTACAATTATTTAAAAATAATATCAGTATGTGTTCTGCAAAACTAAAAGAATACCACAGAGAATAAAATAATTAGTAACTGCAGTCATACAATTAACATATTGAAATCAATTATCTTTTATATACAATATTATTTAAAAATATAAATAAAGAAAAGGCATTACTTTGGCTAGCTAATGAAGCAAAAACAAACAAGAAGAAGGTTAGAAATAAAAAGTTTCCCCAAATCAATCAATCAATCAATAAAAATAAATTGCCCCAAACCAATATGAGGAGAACTAGACAAACACATAAATAACTGAAAGGCATAAATGTGGACCTGAAGAAATAGAAATTCAACTATGTTTGAACTGGAGGCTAAGTGTCAAAGAGATAAATTTTCCCTAAGTTAGTTGGTAAAGTAGGAAGGAATTTAGTACACTGAACTACACCAGTTTGTTTTAGTTTAAATGTGTAGGCTGAATGTCCACAAAATTTATTATAAAATTAATTGGAAGAACAAACAAGTGAGTTAACCAAGAGTTTAAGCAATTAGGAGACTTAAAAGACAGAAATGTGAAATGCTACAATGCTATGGAGTGATATTTAGAAAAGAACTAGCAAAATTCTATAGGTATTTACATGGTCACCCAATAATATTCCTTCTAGAAATCTGCTCCAGTGATATATTGGAAAAATATGAAAAAATATATGTGTAAAGCCTTATAGTAGAAATATAATAAAAGATGCAAACATCATAAATGTTCAACAGCAGGGCGACTGGCTGAATAGACACGTGGAATAAGACGAAGGGGACAGGATGGGAGCTGGAAATCTCTGCAATTACCTTTCCATACAGATTTGACTTTGAAAATACATGTTTTTACATAATTAAAAAATATTTATATTATACTGTTGGACATGTATCATATAATTATCATTTCAAAATGTGTTTACCTGTACATAAATATAAAATAGGATGAGCCAAAAATTTTCAAGTGATCCATAACCAAAATGGAATAAAAATTAAACAACCCTAACTGGGCATTAAGTTAATAGAAATATTTCAAGTAATTTCATATTTTAAAGATTTATTTAAATATTGTTTTGGGGGAGGGAAAGGGAGGGTAAAAGAGAGAAAAAGAGAGACAGAGAGATATCAATGTGCAAGAGAAACATCAATTAGTTGCCTCTCTCATGCCCCCAACCAGGAACCTGGACCTCAACCCAGGCATGTGCCCTGGGACCAGGAATCAAACTGGTGACCTTTTGGTCTACAGGATGATGTCCAACCAGCTGAGCCACACCATTCAGGGCTTAAGTAATTTTAAAAGATAATTTGACTGTACAAGTACAATAGAGTAAATACTAAGGATTAGAAAACTCTCCAGTACATTTTAATGTTTTAAATTATTATGTTATTAGTAATACTACCTATAATTATTCTGAAAGTTTATATATATGACAAAAATATAACTTTTTATTATCATTAATGCCATGATATGAAAAAGGCATACATATATACAATTACTAAGTTAGGTAAAACCCTATGTATAATAACAAGGATTAAATTGTCAATTAGATTCAAATGTACTGTTTTATCCAAGCTTTACTAAATTTTACCAAGCTTTACCAAATATTAACAAAGGATACATTAGTAAAATATAAATATTAGCTTATAGTACTTAATTAACTAAAAGTTACAAATTTATTATTTATAGCTTGCTGAGCTCCTTTTTTGCATAAAACACATTTGGTTTCTGAGGGACATCTACAAAATGAATGTGAAAAGGTTTGCACAGAGGAGCCACTACATTCTGTGACCTTTCAGGCTAATATCTTTTTCTGAAAAACAAAGTTATTCACCTGGTAGAAAACATATTTTAAAGTCTTGGCAAGCTGAATTAAAAATTGGTATTAAAAATGCTGTATTTTATGAATAATAATGAGACAAATGACCAACTGCAAATATTAATTTTAATTATTTAGTTTAATTTAATGCACATATTTTCTGAGAGTCCCCTAAGAATAGAGAGCCCAGAAATAAATCTGTGTCTCTATTGTCAATTAATATTTGACAAATGGGGCAGAAGCATAACATGAAGTAAAAATAGCGTCTTCAACAAATGGTATTGCGAGAGCTGGACAGATACATGCAAAAAAATGAAATTCAACAACCAACTTATACCATATACAAAAATGAATTCAAGATGGATAAAAGACTTAGATATAAGTCATGACATCATAAAAGTCCAAGAGGAGAACATAAGCAAGAAAATCTCAGATATTCCATGCAGCAATATTTTCAGTATGTCCCCTAGTCAAGGGACATAAAGAAAAGAATAAACAAATGGGACCTCATCAAAATAAAAAGCTTCCGCATGGCTAAAGAACACATCAGCAAAATGAAAAGGGAACCAACTTTATAGTAAAGTATATTTGCCAATGATACCTCACACAAGGGTTTGATCTCCAAAATACATAAAGAACTCATGAGACTCTGCTACAGAAAGACAAACAATTCAATTAAAAAACAGGCAAAGGACCTGAACAGACATTTCTCCAAGTAGGACATACAGAGGATCCAGAGACATATGAAAGGATGCTCAGCATCACTAGCCATCAGAGAGATATAAATTAAAACCACAGTAAGATACCACTTCACACCATTGAGAATGGCCATCATAAACAAAGCAACAAACAAGTGCTGGTGAGGTTGTTGAGAAAAGGGAACCCTGGTGCACTATTGGTGGGAATGCAGAGTGGTGCAGGCAATGTGTAAAACAGTATGGAATTTCCTCAGAAAACTAAAAAATGGAGCGACCTTTTGACCTGGCAATTCCACTGCTGGAATTATACCCTAAGAATCCTGAAACACCAATTCAAAAAGAACCTATGTACCCCATTGTTTATAGCAGCACAATTTACAACAGCCAAGTGCTAGAAGCAACCTAAGTGCCTGCCAGGAAATAAATGGATTAAAAAACTCTGGTACATTTACACAATGAAATATCATGCAGAGAAAGAAAGAAGGAACTCCTGCTCCTCGAGACAGCACAGATGGAACTGGAGAGCATTATGCTAAGTGAAATAAGCCAGGTAGTGAGAGACAAATACCATATGATGTCACCTTTAACTGGAACCTAATCAACAGAACAAACAAGCAAAATATTACCAGAGACATTGAAATTAAGAACAAACTGACAGTAACTAGAGGGAAGGTGGAGAAGGATAATGGGGGAACACAGGGGAAGCATCGTCAAGGAACATGTATAAACAACACATGGACAAAGTCAAAGGGGAGTAAAATTGAGGGTGGGAGGTGGGGATCGGTGGGGACGGGGAGAGTGGTGGTGGGAAATGGAGATAGCTATACTTGAACAACAATAAAAATTAAAAAGTTAAAAATTATATGAGACAAAATACTGTTTTAAAAGCAAATGTTAGTCCCACATCGATAAATGAGAGAGGCAGATAAGAAGAAACAAGATGGAGACAAACACAGAAAAATATATATAAAAAAAATTCAAGAACAGATATTAGAAATTCCTATCCACATTAATATTCATGTTAATATTAACCTATTTATATCCACACCCATATTAATCCACATCACCTAGAAAAAACTGAATTCCATACCTTTATATGTAAGTTTGGATGTTTGGATGGAACTCCTGTTCAAATGCATGTTCAATGTCATGTATCTTTCTTCATCTTGCATCTTCAGTGTGATAAGTGTGTGTGTACGTGTATGTTTTGTTTTTTAATATTATATGTATTAAGAAAATAATAAACCCGATGCCAATCAGAGGATTGTCCTCAAACTACTGACTTGTCCTCACACTGTCTGCACAGGGTGCATACAAGGGTTCACAGTTTCATCTCTGGTTAAAACCTCAGAGGAAATGTTTTGTTTTATTTTTCCCATGACCTAGATACCACAATTTCTCAAGTTTACACTATATATTAAATTTAATATTATATTTGTTCTTTTAAAAATTTCTTCTGATAATCTGTACAGTCAGGGCAATGGAAAATATGTATGTATTTTTTATTATGCTCCCTAATACATTAATATGTCAATATGAGAAACATCCAAACCAGTGAGAATTCTTATGAGTTTTTTTGAGCCAAACTGACGACAATTGCTGAGAAGCAAAAAACCTCAACAGATTGAGAAATCACTCTGGAAAATGGTTGATTTGCACCTTATTTTATACATTAAAATCAAAAGGGGAGGCATAATTGGGTCACATGAAATCTATCAATGATAGATTAGGGAGGCAGGAGAAAGCAAAGCAGGGATTGAATAAAATATAAAATGATAAACAAATACTTCTTTCACACAGGTGGTACATGATAGTTAACACTCAACAATTAACAATAACAATGAGCGGGTTTACAGTGTTTCTCTGGTGCAGTGCCTATGCTTTGAGGGATCCAGAAAAAGGAAATTTGACACTCCAAATGTATGTTATCGTAAGTACAAAAAGACAGTAGGCACAACTGATGTAAAGATTAACTTTCGTCAGGGAAGATTCCAGCATAGGACATTATTGCCCGCCATGACCTGCTTTTAATTAGAAAGTTTTTCACTTTACACCATCTTATGTGGCTACTTTAGGCTTCCGAGTCTGCAAGGCCATCGCACAGACCTCCCCTGAGCTTGTCAGGCTTGGCATTTTCATCCACAAATATTTAATTCAATATACTAGCTTGCAATTACCTAATGGTTAAATTATTTTCTGATCCTATAACAATATGCAAATTATAATAATGATATAATTACATAGATTGAACAGAAATTAACTGGCAATTTTTGGCATTCTAAAGACATTGAAAATATACAGCAGTTGGCAAAAGCAGGATTACACCTTCAATGATGTGAAATACAGAGTTTATTCTTATATTATTATTCATTAATTATTGTATTATTTTCCATATGAACAATGGTAAACCTACTTTTGCACACCCCTGTACTTAAAATATTGGGGAGAATTTAGTAAAGAAACCATGTTTTCCAATTATCTTTTCTGATATTTAAAAAGAATGTCCAATATTTATGAAGCAGGGCAGAAATTTGAATTTTTTTTCACTTAGCTTTAGTGAGGTCTAATTTACAAACCATGTGCATTTATTACATGTATATAATTGGATGAATTTTAGTCAATATATAAAATATTCATAATCATCACTGAATCTAATTTACAATTTTTCTATCAATGTAAAACATTTGCTTTGGCCCAAACTAAACAGAGTAACACAGTTCTAGAAAAACTAACTTCTTTCATTAAGATAAAGTAGTTTAAAATTTAGACAACTAGATCCTAAATCTTTGGCAATTGTAGCAAATCTAGAATGGAAACCCAAAGACTGTAGCCAGGAGGCTTCATCAGTGCTTAGCTAAAGATTGAATAAGAAGGTAGAACCTAGTAAACTATGCAGTTAGGGGATGGAGATGTCTGCAGGGAGGGCAGTGTGACAGTTTTGAATTTCATTCTCCACAGGTTTGTCCATCTCACAGTGACAGAGAACCTGGTTCTTTCCTAAGGCCTCACACAACCACTAGAGAGCACCAGTTCACAAGTGGAACTAAATGTTTTGCTCCTGTGAGTCCCTGCTGAAATACAGAAAAAGAAGGCTGAGCACTGTGGAAAACATGAAATTTCCTCAAAAAAAACTAAAAATGGAACTGCCTTTTGATCCAGTGATCCCTTTGCTGGGACTATACCCTAAGAATCCTGAAACACCAATTCAAAAGAACCTATGCAGCCCTATGTTTATAGCAGCACAATTTACAATAGGAAGCAACCTAAGTGCCCATCAGTAAATGAATGAGTCAAAAAAAACTGTGGTACATTTACACAATGGAATTCTATGCAGCAGAAAGAAAGAAGGAGCTCCTACCCTTTACAACAGCATGGATGGATCTAGAGAATATTATGCTAAGTGAAATAAGCCAGGCAGTAAATGACAAACACCATATAATCTCACCTATAAGTGGAACCTAATCAACAAAACAAACAAATGAGCAAAATAGAATCAGATACATGGAAATAAAGAACAAACTGACAGTGTCCAGTGGGAAGGAAGGTGGGGCAAAATGTGGGAAAGAAGAGGAATGTTCAAGTCAAAGAACATGTACAAAGGACCCATGGACAAGGACAAGGGGGTGGGGAATGTCTTTGGGAGCAGGGGTTGGGTGGGGCATGGTAGAATGGAGGGGAAAATGGGGACAACTGTAACTGAACAACAATAAAAAAATTTTTAAAAAGAAGGTTGAAAGGTACTAGTGTCGGAAATCAGCCTGCCAATTTCATTTACATTAGGCTGTACTTCAAACACCAAATCATCATGTGGTGTGCTTTAATTCACTGATATTCACTTATATTATTTCACTTATATTAACATCTGCTTTTATTAATTAATCTAATTATATTCATGAAGCATTGAAAAATAATCTATGTAGTTATGATTGTTTAATGTTTAATAATCATCTATGCTGATCTGGCCATTGGGCTCAGTGTTGCCACACACTTGCTATTAATATCTGCCTTTACTCACCAAGCCTGTTTTTCAGGGATAATGAATGAATCATTCTTTTATAATTCAGATTTTCATTACCATCCCTACAAAAAATTTAAATTCTTAAAATAAAATGAATTCAAGTAATTTCTATTTAGAAATTTTTTGTTATTGAACATTACATTAAATAACAGAATTCTTATTTGTTATGGCTGAAAATAATAGACATCCACGCTATAATTTATACTTTTATTATATTAAAGTCAACTCCCCTGAATCTGATAATAAAACTAGGTTTTTAATTGATATTTATATGTCAAAAATAAATATTTTTTTGCTTCATAAACTTATTTCCTCTTAAGAATGCTAAGTAAAAAAAAAATTACAAAAGTTTAAGTTGAAGTACTCTCAGTGCCCATCAGTTTTGAAGTCCCTGTGTCAATAGGCCTGAAAACTCTAATAATAATGCAAAATTCATTTCTTTTCTTTTTTGAGGACTAAAAAATGGAATTAATGAATTATGTTAGGTATTGCATCAAAGTAAGTTACACTAAGATCTGTAACTAACTTTGTTAAAAAGTGCACTTCAAAATTGCAACAAATAAAAATGTGGGGTTTTTTTCTGATAAATCATGGTCCTAAGTGATTCTGACTTCCTATTTATATCCCACTGAGAAAATAAGTGTAATGTGAAACAGCACAGATAATATCTGCACGCTTTATATTGCTTTGAATTGGGATAAAAGGAGCAGTGAAAAAATTAAACTAATTCATATCTAGTTCTAATCTATTCAGTATCTTGGAATTTGAAATTTTGATCTCTCTGTTTTAAACAAAATAAAAATTAGACTATCCTAGTGAATGAAGACATCATTCTTGCAATGAATACATATGTGAAATTTCACCAGTAAGTATGATATTTCAATACAGGCTCATATAAATATCATTCTACATAAATCCTCCTTGATTAAATCAGATCATATAGGATGCTACATATTATTGTATGCTACAGTTACAAATATGGCTACTTTAAAAAAAACACCCAAGAGCATTAATATGAGACAAAGAACATTGCCATGTTATATATCACAGGAGAAGATTAATAGTGGTGGAGTCTGTGGAAGCACTCTGGAGGTAGTGAAGATGGTAATTTTAATATTAATGGTATTGCTAGCAATATTTCTTTAGCAGCCAAAAAGAAGAAGGTTTATAAAGGAAAGGAAAATATCAATTGTGTCAAATTCTTCTTATAAGTCCATTAAGAAGAAAATGGAGTCCTGAATATAAAATATAGAAGATAGCAATAGTTCAATATGGACCTTGACAATATTCAAAACAATGATTTTAAGATTTATCCAGAATACAGCAGAAAAAAACAAGATTTCTTTCCCACTAAAGAAAGAATATTATGATGTCTTCAACTATCGGATATTAAATAAAAACAGTAATAACATTAATGTTTTTCCAAACTAAAAAACAATTACTCCCAGCTCAATTTTGAGTTCTTGCATAGTTCCACTGGGTGTGAAGTCTAAGGTAGATCTGCCTAAAACTCACGTAAGAACTAACGCACTCATCGCTACATTGTCACAGCAATCTGTGTTCCACTGCTCCTTGGGTTTTAATCATTCTCCTATGGCAAAGATAGGAGAAGCCTTGAGGCTATAAACTTTTTTAAAATATTTTATTGGTTATGCTATTACAGTTGTCCCATTACCCCCTTCACTCTCCTCCACCCTGCACACCCCCTCCCACCCACATTCCCCCCCTTTGGTTCATGTCCATGTGTCATAAGTTCTTTAGCTTCTACATTTCCCACACTATTCTTGCCCCCCCATCTATTTTCTACCTACTGTCTATGCTACTTATTCTCTGTACCTTTTCCCCTTCTCTCCTCCTCCCACTCCCCTATTGCTAACCCTCCATGTGATCTCCATTTCTGTGTTTCTGTTCCTGTTCTAGCCGTTTGCTTACTTTGCTTTTGTTTTAGGTGTGTTTGCTAATATCTGTGTTTGCTGTCTTTTTACTGTTCATATTTTTTATCTTCTTTTTCTTAGATAGATCCCTTTAACATTTCATATAATAAGGGCTTGGTGATGATGAACTCCTTGAACTTGACCTTATCTGAGAAGCACTTTATCTTCCCTTCCATTCTAAATGACAGCTTTGCTGGATACAGCAATCTTGGATGTAGGTCCTTGCCTTTCATGACTTGGAATACTTCTTTCCAGCCCCTTCTCTTTTGAGAAATCAGCTGACAGTGTGATGGGAACTCCTTTGTAGGTGACTG
>PVKU01015119.1:0-19579 GCA_004027475.1 Anoura caudifer | reverse complement strand
CCTTCTGGTACCCCTAGAATTCGCATGTTGGGACATTTAAAGGTGTCCTGGAGATTCCTAAGCCTCTCCTCATTTTTTTTTTTTTTTTTTGAATTCTTGTTTCTTCATTCTTTTCTGTTCGGTTTTTCTTTCTTCCTTCTGATCCACTCCATTGATTTGAGTCCCAGTTTTCCTCCCATCACTATTGGTTCCCTGTGTGTTTTTCTTTATTTCACTTATTGTAGCCTTCATTTGTTCATCTAATTTGCGACCAAAATCAACCAATTCTGTGAGCTTCCTAATCACCAGTGCTTTGAACTGTGCATCTGATAGGTTGGCTATCAGTGCTTTGAGTCTGCATCTGATAGGTTGACCACCTCCTGGTCACTCAGATGAATTAGCTCTAGGGTCCCAGTCTGTTCTCCCATTTGAGCCATCCTTGTTTTTTTTTGTTTTGTTTTTGTTTTCTTTTTTTTTTTTTGTCTGGTCGCAGCTGTTAGGTAGTGAGGGGCGGAGCCTTAGGCGTTCACCAGGGTGGAGCAGCCCAGTAGCTGGTTTGTGATGCTGGATGTGGGGGCGGGGTCTGAGAGGGAACAATGGCATTTGCTCCACTGTCTCCTGGATTCCAGTCCCTTCAGCCACTTTACCCTAGCAAATTGGGTGTTCTGGTGCTGATTTCCATGTGGGTGGGCCTGTGCACGATCTAGGACCCCATGGGTCTCTCCAAGGAACTCTCCTGTGAGGCTTGGACACCCTCCTGGAACCTCAGCCTCCACAAGTGTTTTCAATGGGTGCTTTTAGGGTTCACTTCCCTGCACTGGGGCCCTGCATTGCAGTCTGTCTTGCTGCCCGTTTTCACCTGGTTTATCTGTGCGTGAATGTGTGTCTGTGGTCAACAGCCTTGTGCACCCTGCTTGGCCTCCTTGCATTTGGCAACCAGCAACTGCCGCCTGTGTGCCTGGGTACTGTGCCCCCGGAACCACCAGCCACCGTCTCATCCTGCGGTGACCCGACTCTGCCGGCCTCGGATTACACTGACCACTGATCCGCCCCTCTTACCAGTCTGGGTGAGTTGTTGTTGGACTCCCGTACAATTCAATTTTCTGTCTGTCCTGGTTGGATTTTTTTTTTTTTTTTGGTTCTATATTTTTGTTGTCCTTAATCTTGGTTGTGAGAGGAGGCATAGTGTGTCCACCTACGCCTCCATCTTGGCCAGAAGTCTGAAATAGTTATGTTTTAAATATTGAATTCTGGTTTTATTTTTATAAAAAAATTAACAACCATAAATATGGCATCATTTCTGTGTTCTTTATTCTCTTCTATTATCAAGTTGTCAATATTGACTTCAATTCTACACTGCCTTGATTACTGTAGATAAATAGTATCTTGAAATTAGATAATCTAAGTTATCCAAATTTAAGGTTCTTTTTGAAAGTTATTTTTGCTTGTCACTTTTTTACACCCCCCCCCCAAAAAAAGAAGCTTAGTGACATTTTCATTGGAATTCTGTTGAATTTATTGGCCAATTTATTTCTTTAATGATATTGAGTCTTCAGAGCCATAACACAATGTATCTCTTCATTTATTCATCTGTTTTAATTTCTATCAACTATTTTTTTGTACAGTACATGGCTTGCACATCTTTTATCACATTTAACCCTATGTATTTTATTATAAATGGTAATTTTTAACTATTTTCTACCTTCTCATTACTATTATATAGAAATAGAATTGACTTTGTAAATTGATTATGATTCTTACAAGCAAATGTACCAAAGCAATATTTCTCCAAGAGAAATGTGAACTTCTCTCCATACAAAGATTCATACATTTTCATTTTCAAGTCTTTGTTTGTAATGCCCCCAAACTGGATGCAACGTAAATGTCCATCAGCTGGTAAATGGATAACCAATTAGTGATATATTTAAATGTTGAAATATTTATCAGTAATACAATTTTATGAACTATTATAATAAAATGCATGGAGAAATATCAACATAATATGTTGCATGAAAGAAGGCAGACAAAAATATATTGCATGATTTTATTTTCATGAAATATTAGGAAATGCAAATGAACTTATACTAACAACAAGCAATCCTCTGGTGGACTAGGGATTGTGGTGGCAGGTTAGGTGGGTATGAGAGATTACAAAGTGACATGAGGGTACTTTATGGTAATTGAAGTGTTCAATATTTTTATTGTGATGGTGATATACAAATGTAACATTTTAGGAATGGAAACACTTAAATATGTGAGGTTTATTGCATAGTAACTCCACAGCCAAAAAACTGCCAAATTTCTAAAGATGTCTCAAAATATCAGGACTATGAAATTAAGATTTTAATAGATGTTATAATTAGAAAATCAAAGCACCATTAGATTCTTGGCCACTTCTCTATTAAATCATGAATTTGTTGAGTGAATGAAAATAAATATAATTATTGTAAAATTTAGGATATCCTTATAACTATATGCCTTAAGAATCCTAAAACACCAATTCAAAAGAACCTGTGCACCCCAATGTTCATAGCAGCACAATTCACAATATCCAAATGTTGGAAACAACCTAAATGCCCATCAGTAATGAATGGGTCAAAAAACTATGCTACATTGACACAATGGAATACTACTCAGTAGAAAGAAAGAAGGAGCTCCTATTCTTTGGAGCAGCTTGGATAGATCTGGAGAGCTTTATGCTAAGTGAAATAAGCCAGGCAGTAAAAGACAAATACCACTTGATGTCACCTAGAAGTAGAACCTAATTGACAAAACAAACAAGCAAGCAAAATATAACCAGAAACTTTGAAATAAAAACAGACTGACAGTAACCAGAGGGGAGGGGAGAGGAGAAGTATGGGGGGGAAGAACGGGAATAGTCATCAAGGAACATGTTTAAAAGACACATGGACAAAGCCAAAGTGGGGTAAGATCCAAGGTGGGAAGTGGGGGTGGGAGGGGCAGAGTGTAGTGGTGGGAGGAAAATGGAGACAACTGTACTTGAACAACAATTTTTTAAAATCAAATAAAAGAGACAGTCATAATAATTACCTTTTTCTCAGCTTTTGTTATCCTAGTGAAATATTAAAGTAAAATATCACATTAAAAAAATTATGATAGCTCAGGGAAAGCAAAATCCCAATTCATTTTTTCATTGTTTTGGACAAATGTATAAGATTGTCATACTTATTGAGTTATCTATTGTAAGTGTTGGTGGAACAAAGATTTCTAGCACCATATGATATGTGAGTGCCTGCCTCATACTAAATTTAAACATAAATACCCTGAAGTAATCTATAAAAAACTATATTAGCCATTTTCATTTCAAACTAAAAATAAAACCAAAACATATTTGTATAATAATTCTAGTTATTTCTGTTCCCTAATTGCTCTGATAGCACCATTTTAAAAAAGATTTTATTCATTCATTCATTCATTCATTCCTTTATTTATGTATGTACGTATGTATGCATGTATTCTTTAGAGAGAGAGGAAGCGAGGGAGAAAGAGAGGGATAGAAATATTGATGTGCAAAGCATCAGTCATTTGTCTTTCACACATACCCCCAGCCAGAGACCTGGCCTGCAACCCAGGCACATGCCCTGACTGAGACCCAAACCAGAGACCTTCGGTTTACGGGAGAATGCCCAACCTACTGAGCCACGCCATTCAGTGTCCTGGTAACACCATTGATAGTGTCAAATTTTCTAAGAGTCTATTTGCAGAAATGCAGACTTAAATAAGTTTCAGGAGCATTTAGGATGTGGTTAACATATGTAAAGGTATGTTAGTGAACTATTATGAAGTAGCCAAGAAAGGGCATTCTGAATTATTATATATGGTACCTTCCAGTATGTTTTTTTGTTTTTCCTTTTTACAATCAGTAACTCAGGTTATTTTACTTTTCTATTACTAATGAAAATTGGTATCATTGGACAAAAAATTTATTCTAAAAATGTATTTTTATTATTGGGTTGCAGAAAATCCTTCCTTTATGAATATAAGGGATTTACTGTACTTGGTATAACTTATGAAAATAAAATAAAATAAATTTATGCTTTAGGCTTTTTACTTCCAGTTAAAATGCATTCTTTCATGGGTAGATACATCTTTTTTCTGAGAATAATGATAATCAGGGAGTATTTCTCATAGAGGTGCACAAAGTGTACACTGAGGTAACATGAATGTGGGGATGCTGTCATGGCCGTAGCTGGTTGAGTATACTGATGTGCTTAAGAAGCTAATGAAATTCTGCTTAATTCTCATAATTATAAAAAGATAAAAATTCATTGACTAAGCGTACGTAAGGGACATTTCAACTTAATGTTATTGGTTTAACTCCAATTCAACTTAATGATTAAGAGTTTTAATATTCCTGAGCAATAGAATTTTTTAACACAGTAACCTTTTGGAGTACTTTTCATCACCCGGTCTCAGTCTAAGGGAGCTTCAAGTCATTTGCACATCCAGGCTTTTTCTCTTTTTCCCAGAGTCTAAGCTTTAAATTAAATTATCAAAGAATGACTTAATAAATTTCTGAATAAATGCCCTATGGAGAGATGTCTTTTAGTTAATTTTCATGTAAAACAGACTTTATAAGTAATTATTATTCTGGCAGAACACATTTAAAAAATACTTAAGAAATCCAGTATAAATTGTTGAAAATAAATGACATTGAACAATCAGTGTTAAACTGATTTTTGAGATTGTTCAGTTTTATTTTCCTCTGAAGTAATAAAGAGAAGTCAGTGTTTCTTCATAGGATAATGCAATTTTTAAGTTTAGAAGATTACACATAATTGAACATTTTTAACAGATATGAAATACTCAAAATATTTCTTACATTTTTACCAGTATGCAATAAATACTTTTTACTAGAAATATCCATACTGTTAATGTTAGCATAGACTTTTAAATATAATCTATGATAAAGCTTTTTGGTGAAAGGATAATATATAGACAGTGATTTTCAACATTTTTCATCTCATAGCACACATAAATTAATTAATAACATTCTGCAGCACACACAAAATATATATATTTTTTGCCAATTTGACAAAAATTAATAGGTTTAGTTTTTATTCATTCACATTGACAGCTATTGTTGTATTGGCTGTTGTCATTTTTTATTTGATAATGTAAGGGAAAAGAGGTCATTGACCCCGACTAAATAGGTAGTGCATGTTTTAAAAGTCCTTATAGCACACCAGTGTGCATCTCGTAGCTCACCAGTTGAAAATTGCTGACATACAGTACCTTTAAACTGAATGAGTAAGCATACTATGCAAATATTAATTTATAATATAACACTGATAATTAATTACACGTATATATTTTCTTAGATATCTCTGGCTTAAATTGGGAAAAGTCAATAAATCTGCTCCCTATCAGATTCTTGGAAGAGCGTGGTGGTGAACAAAAGTAGGTTTATAGAAGAAATCAAAGAATACATTAGTTAATAAATAATTTAGAATTCAAGTATACATTCTATTTTTCCTATACTCACAACTATAAACATACTTTACACCCCTGTATATTGAAGTTGCTGTGAACCAGGTATTGTGTAATTTGACCTAATGTGTTGCTTCACTTTGTTGTTATAATGTCACTAGACGAGTTCTGTGCTGGGGGCTGGCCCTGTTCCCACACTGTCCAGGACCTTCGGGTTCTTGACTCCAAGAGAAAAGCTTTCAAGAACAGTCCAAGTGAGAGCCTGCATGAGAGCGAAAGCAAGTTTTATACAGGTAGAGAAAATGAGAGTCCAAGAAACGATTCTGCTGTGAAAGAAGGGAAAGCATGTGTCTGAGTGGAACCTGGGCCAACTTGTGAGTAACTTGTGTGTATGGTGGTCAGGAGTTCTTGGAATTTCACATGTTTCCCAATGTGGGTTGTTTCTAGGCTTTGTGGTGCTGACCTCTGACTCCACCTTCTGGCTGGGAGGGGGTCTTGTTCCTAGTATGGTCCATTCAGAAGTGTATGGCATTTGTCCCCTCAGCCACCCTTCTACTATGGTGTTAGTTTTCATTATAAGGATGCTATAATGAGCTTTGGGGCCATTCTCTGGTCAATTTTTCCTCCTACTTGGACTGATCTGGTTTTAGCCAGTCCTTGTTGCTTTGTGACTTCTGTGACTACCACAGGGATTTCCTGTCATAAACTATTCCCTTTTGATCATGCATGGAGGTGGGGACTCTGGTGAGAGAACCTAGCTTATTAACCTGTGATGTCCCCTCCTACTTCCTCACTCCACTTGTCTGAATTTTCTCCTAATGTCTTTTTATCCTGCCTCAATGACAGCCCCAGTGGATAGATTTTATAATGACACATTTATGAGTATGGAAGCTGAGGAATGAGTAGTCAATTCATATTGCTAATATTTCTGTGTTTGTGCTTTGTTTCCAAAACCCATACACTTCAATTTTATTCTTCTCTTAGGTTCTGGGATAAAGACTAAAAAGGAATATATTCCTTGTCCTCTAGGAGCTTATAACAAAGGAACTGATCCAGATAAGACATATAAGAAAAGAGTTTAATATATTATAACCTATTGTTTAAGAGAAACTTTTGGTGGGATAGCACAAAAGCAAGGTGGTTAACTCGAATACTATTGGAGGATTAGAACGCAAGAGCAGAAGTTTCCCTGGTGTCTTCCTGAAGGATGAGGAGACATTAGTCATTCTAAAAATAAAAGAATAAAAGCTATCGGGGAAACAATGGGTGTGATGGCTCATAAAAAGGATAAAATAAGATTCCTGGGCTCTTGACAACAGGTCAAAAAAATTATAACTTTGTACGGTAAGGACAGTATCAAGAGTATAGTCTAGAGAGATATTCAGAGCACAAGAAGAAGGCTTTGATGGGCCATGTTAAATAGGTTTGACTTTATCTTTTAAGCCCTGGAAGAAAAAGAAAAAGAAAAGAAAAATTTGAACCAGATGTGCATGGGACTTGTGATATTGGGGAAGGACACAGAAAGTTATCTAATTATATTTGTAAAATAATTACTTGAGACTATGCGGTAGATATGTTATCATAGGTAGTTAGCTAATTACTAATGAGAAAGGAGGCAAAGGAAATTAGACATTGAGTTTGACAAACTGGGGAGTAAAAGCCTGTTTGCTTCAACAGGAACTACAGCTTTATACATCAGGGGGTCATAGCATCGCTCACTAAGGGATTAACACTTCTTTCTTCCCCCCTCAGGTACCAGATTGTCAGGGGGTGAAGGGGTAGAGCTTGAGCATACAGGGCTATCAGTCTAACTAGGGGATGGATCCATCGAAATGCCTGTGAAAGCTTAGGATTAACTGGTTCTTTTGAAAAAGCATCAGGCCCACCCCAAATTCAAGCTAATATAACCTCAGGGGAATAAAGAAAAGCTCTCTCTCTCTCTCTCTCTCTCTCTCTCTCATGTTCACCCAATAAAGCACTTGTCCTGTTCTTTCCTGCATTCTCTCTCGCCCTGGAGTACAAGTCCTGTGGGTCTAGCAGCTGCTGGGGTCTGAGGCAGACTACATGGGCTCCAAAGGATGAAGCTTTAATACGAAGCAGAAACTTGGACACTGCCTTTTGCTTTGGCCTTGCTGAAGACAAGGTTGGACTTTTCTTTTCCATAGCAGGATGAACAAGGAGGGGACTCAGGGGCAGCCTTCCACATGAATAAACCATTTTGCCACACCACAGTCTCCCATGTGTGAGTTCTTAGAATGCTCTTCTCCTGATCCTGTGGAAGATCCTGATTTCCCCTGACAACAGAAGGATGAAGATGACAGGATTGCAGATGGAGAGGTCAGCTGGGTCACCCCAGTGTGCACGCCTGCAGTAATAACGCTTACTATATTTAATGGAACTCCCTGAATATTAGGTAAAATTAAACTATTGTTAGTTGTCACAATACTGGAGTTAATATTTCCTTTTTTAAAATCACTTCTTCTTTCAACAATTATTCCATTTATACAAGGAATCTTATAGGGCCTGACCAAGATAATCTTAAAGTTTCCTTTAGTTTGATTAAAATTGAGAATGGATTTTTTTTTACTCTAGTCTCATAGCTACTGTTTTTAAAAGTATTCACTTAAAAAACTTCTAAATACTTTTTCTGCCCCTTTGAAATGTATGTAAATCCTCTCCCAGAGTCTTTCCAATTTTACCACCTAGGAAATGTCTTCCTCAAAGACCTGTGAACCATCTTTTGAGATGTAATCATGGAAGATGATGGACTCATATTGTTACTGGACAGGGGCCTGGCCCTGATCGGGTGTGCCTAGAGCCAGCGGTAGTGTGTGAGTTCTTCACTCTGTGTAGGAAAGGTTTCACAACACGAGTCCCGGTGACTGTGAGGATACATTTATTAAAGCTGGGGACAATGAAATAAGGAAGGACTTAGCCTAGAAGAAGCAATAGGAGACAATAGGCTAGATTGCCTTAGCTCACTGGGAAGTCAGAGAAAAGGGGGATTTAGGGAATGGTTCAGGGTATTAGTCTGGGACAACCTACCCACTGGCCATTGCCTAGAGTTTAGGAGACATGTGGCTATGGGGAAAGAAGTGGAAGAAGAAGAATGGGATGGTGTTGACTGCTCCCCAGAGGGAGAATGCACACCATGTGCTGTTCCCTTTGTCTTGAGGCTTTTATGTCTTTCTTGCAAGAGGGAATCTTAGGGCAGGTCTTAGGGGAGAGTTTCAGTAGGATATTCATCATTTCTCCAGGTGTGCCTTTTCAGGGTCATGGTCTCTGCTGATTGCTCAGTGACAGGGCAGGAGGTCTTTAGTCATTGCGGTTGCTTCTGCTGCTGCCCACTGATTTTGCTACTTTTCTGGGCCTGGAGCTGCAAATACAACTGAGGTCTAGATGTTGTCTCCAGGGAGGAAAGGCCAGAAGAATCCTTGTCTTCCCAGTTTTGACCTCTGCCAGGCACTGGGGGCCTGTGCCATGGTGATCATCTGCACCTGGCTGTAAATTACTCGGCCACTATGTTGGGCTATCCGTCTCAGTTTTCCTATTCTGCTTGCCAAGGACTTTTCCTATCTTCTCACGATCCTATCTCAATATCTCTCAGTTTCTATGGGAGGGTTGGAGGTTAAATTGGGAGGGATCTTCTTACTCCAAATTTCAAAAGTACCTCTAGTCATAAAGATAGGGGAAAGTTCACTTTTTCCTTGGTTAAGGCCATTTAGCAAACACAGATGGCCTATTGTATACCGACACTACTCTTAAAAACTCTTTGACCCTTTGCTTCTCGTTGGAGTGTGTGTCCAGATTCAACCTGCCAGTGCCCTCTTACTTATTGCTTACCTATAGTATTGAAATAAAATTAAATTAACCTCTTTCTACTCGTCTGGTGTGAGTTTTTTCTTTGAGAACCCTCATGGTATTTTATTTATTTATTTATACATACATATATATGCTTATATACATACACACACAAATGAAGTGAGAGGGGATATGGGGTTGAGAGTATATACAGAGAATTTATTGTAAGTATCAGAAAACAACTTAAACTTAAGCCATAAAGAATTGGCCATTAGGTACATGGTTTTTTTAGTAAAGATTATCAGATTGTCCAATAAATTGTGGCTTCCAATAGAGTTGAGGTGCTAATAATGGACTGAGGACATTAGAAGGTGATCACTGGAAAAACACAGGAGCTAGTGGTCAATGGTAACTCATAAAATTAAAATTGTAGAAGCATATCACTTATTGTTCATGATATGATATAGATTATCACTAAATGGGCAAAAAGGGGAGGTAACAGAAGACATGATCAGTTGAGGAAAAGAATTCAAAGAAATAAAAGGCCTATGTGTTGAAGAAACTCTACGTATATTTAAAATGTAAGAAGCATAACCTGAAGGGTGGTTATATTGGAAAAGCATTTTAGACTGTGTGCCCTAGAACTTAATTCAGGGCTCTAAAGAGCAAAAGAAATGCATGGACCTGAGGGTCAGAGTGAGTGGAAACATGACTATGGGGAAGAATACCAAAGACACAACGGTATCTATAACCATTTTTGCCAGTGGCTAGAGCCTGAAAAAAAAATTATGGGTCTGAGATTTTGCCCTATTTGCAAGATAATATGTTAACTTGTCACTATTTCATGAATGCCCAGAGAGAACAAAAGACTCGCTCAGCAGAGGCTACAATTTGTTATCCACAACAATAGCAGTAGCCAGTGAATTAGCATTTGACAGGCTTGCCCTCTGAGCCACGGTTCCCCCAAGGAGAGGCTAAGAGGGCAAAGTGGCAGATGCAGACACAGTGGTTTGCATTGCAGGATAATTGAGACCTTAGTGAATCCGATCTCTTCTACTGGGCAGTCATGATGGCTACACTTTGCTTCTGGGGAAAGCCTATCTCTATTTTGCAGGGCAGTTCGCTATGCAAATATCTCAGAAAAGATTGCACAGAATAAATCTAGTCAGTGCCTTACAGGATTTGGAGAAATGTGAGAGACTCACAAAAAATTGTCTTGCACACCAGCAACTAGGGCAAATAATAAATTTATCTGTTTTTGATGACCATACCTTGTATTTTTGTGAGAAAATGGATGCACTGATTTTAAATGGAATATATTAATTAATATGAAATGAACTATGCAATAATTTAAAAGAACAAAATACAAATTGAACTTAGTTTCTATAATTGTTAAAATAATTTTCTTAATCCAGGAATGTCATGAAACTGAACCTAAAACATTGTCTGTAATTAATATTTTTCATGGTCTAACTGCTCTTCCTTTTCATTTATTAAACGTTTACTGTGTTTAACAACACAAACAAAAAACACATTGTGCACAGGATTTCCCCCTTTTTTTCCCATCCTTTAAAAAACATTTGACTCCATTCTTTTTTTCAATTTATTTATTTATTTTAGAGAGGGGATGGGAGGGAGAAAGAGAGGGAGAGAAACATCAATGTGTGGTTGCTTCTTGCTTGCCCCTACTGGGGACCTGGCCCACAACCCAGCCACGTGCCCTGACTGGGAATCAAACCCGTGACCCTCTGATTTGCAGGCCAGTGCTCAATCACTGAGTTACACCAGCCAAGTCTCTTTTCTTTTAACTTGGTCATCAGATTTGACACCTCGTTGTTAAGTTTGGATTGGAGGATTTTAATAGCAGTTACTACTATACTTATATAACAAGGACTAAACAATGAGAAATACCATATATGAAATGAAACAAAAAGTGAGTAAGATAGAGACATAAGCTCTTTCAAGGATGAGCTCCAGTTTTTTAAATACATTAGAGAAAGTGACACAGTTTTAATTAGGTTCAAACACATTATCGTTCAGGGAACACTGGCACCTCATCTAACACTGCTGAAAAGACAAAGCAGCTCTTTGTATGACCTGATGTCTTCATAGCTGGAAAACACAGTAGAAAGAATCTTACATTTTTTACTGAATGGGACTGGTGTTCTTTACTTAGCAGCTGATTTCTTTCTTTGAGTAGTGGATCAATTGTTCTGATCAAGTACAACATATTCTGCTGCTGGTAGAAGCTTCTGAAATATCTTATTGTAATATTGTAATAATGCTATTGTAATGGGGTGCAGGTTGAAAGGTCCCAGGCCCCCCTACCCCCACCTATAAGCCTAGCTTGAGGGCTGGGACAAGCAGCAGCACAGGGATTGAGAGGTTTTTGCATATCAGTAACAGCAGGCTAGCTTCATAGCTTCTGCGGAGCCAAGGAGATGGAAGTGACTTTGAGTGTGATGTAGCTGGGAGGCAGCTCCCCTAACCGCGCCTGCGCCAGAGCTTGGAGATGGTTCCTCCAGCAATGGGGCCACTCCTGCCCAGATTAACTATGGCATCTGAGAAAAGCAGAGACTATGGGAGTGCTAGCTCATTATGGGAGGAGTTGGAAATGGGGTTACAGAGGAGGTTCTAGGCTGCAATTTAAATGAAAAGGTGAGTGGCCATGTGTGATATGAGACAATGCAGGACCATGTGGGTTAATAGGGGTTGAAAGGACTCTTGCCTGCAGGCCGTGGAGGTGCCATGCTGTTTTGGATTAAGAATTGGAGATTGAGGCAACACAGTTGATGATGATGGGAACTACGTGAGACTTGCCCAGCCTAGCACAGATTACTGGGAGGAACTGGGAGAAGTGAGCTTTGGACTTTCTTTTTTTCCTGCTGGAAGACAATACTTCTGATTGGCATGTTCTGAGACTGACCTGACCGGGCAAAGTGGGGAGGGCAGTGCTGTGTGTTTGGGGGTGTATCTTTGTTTCTAAAGGGGGTGAGATTTAATGGTAGAATTCTACTACTTTTCTGAACCTGTATAACTTTCAGTTAAATTGTTCCTTTCCTTTTTACCAAACTCTGGCATTGAGATCCACAGTTCCTAACATGGCGGCAGGTGAAGAAAAACCATGATACAAAAAAATCCAGGGATGATTGCTAAACACTATATTTAGCAATCACCTTACAAACAGAAAAGGTCTCAAAGCATTTTGGAAAACTTTGACAATCAATTTACAAAAGACATATTATAGGACTTACATGGCTTGCCTCTGGAATGCAAACATCTTTTGGGTGAAACATGACAAGTGATTAACAGTACAGCAATGTTGTGCAAGTGCAAAGAATTTTCCACTAGGTAGGAGTTGGGAAAGAGGACTCTTAACACAGAGTACAGCCCTGACTGGTGTGGCTCAGTTGGTTGGAGCATCAACCCATACAGTGAAAGGTTGCGGGTTTGGTTCTTGGTCAGGGCAAGTACCTAGGTTGTGAGTTCGATCCCCTGTTGGGGTCTATGTGGAAGGCAGCCACACTATTGTTTCTCTCTCTCTATCTCACCTTCTGTTCCTCACTTCCTCTCTCTCCAAAAGCAATGAAAAAATATCCTCAAGTGAGGATACAAAAAAAAAAAGATAGAATAAATATTAGCCATTAGTTGTTCACCAAGGCACCTGGGTTAACATTCTTACTTTTGAAAAGTTCCATGATTTGAATAGGCGTGAAAAGCTTTGAGCTCTTAAAAAGAGATAATCTGTAATAGAACATTGTACTAAATAAATAACAGAAATACAACCTCACTGAGCCAATAGAATATGGAGGCACTACCTTAAAATGTAAAATTCATAATAAAAGATGGGTTCAGGTCCCTGCCAAAGAAAAATGTAAAGGTCTCTTTCTATAGTTTTCAACCATTTCAAGGATCCCTTTTTGTCGATTGGTGTATATTAGTGTTTTTTCTTATAAACAATAAAGTTTATTGTTTATAAAGTTTATTTAAGTCAGTGAATGTTTTAGGGGCATATAGAAAGAGACACTATAGAAGTTACTAGAAGTATAACATGAATGAGGCATTAACTCTGACCTTCAGAAGTTCACCTCACCTTTACGTTTTATAAGAGATTTATAGTGTCAGGATTTCCCAGATGAGATACTAGAAATATTTGAGGGAAACATTCATTTTAAAAAATCATTCAATTATAAAATATTAGCATGCATTTTTAGAATAATGATTAATTAGCATCTCTTTTTAATTTTAGGGTTTTTATACCAATTGTAAATATTTCTTTAGCATTTACCAGAAATCCCTTATTAATCAATGAAAAGCACATCTTTGTACCCAGGAGAGGAAAAATAGATCTTTTGGAACTCATTCTACTGCCTCTTTCTACTGCCCTAAAACCAACCTATGTACTGTTTGTGTGCTTTTACATATTAAGTCTTCTGCTGTTGTTTGAGCTGTTTGAGATGAAATAGCAAAGGTAAATAGAAGGTTACTGTTTGTGTGATTGCAAATGTGCAAACAGAATGAACCCTGAATGCCCAGAACCTATTAATAGCCTTACATGGCCAAAGGACTTTGTAACTGTGATTAAATAAAGGGTCTTGAAATGAGGAGGTAACCCTAAATTAGTTGGGCAGGCCTAATGTAACCACAATGATCTTTGTAAGAGGGAGGTAGGAGAGGCAGGGTCAGAAAAGGTGAAGTGACATGTGACAAGGGATGCAGAGACTGGAATAGTACAGCCACAGAACAAAGCTGGTAGCTCAAAGTAGCTAAAAAAAAAAAAAAAGGCAAAACAAGCATCCAAGAAAAGTGTAGCCCAGCCAATGCCATGATCCTAGGACTTTTGACCTTTAGAACTACAAGATACTTGTTTTAAGCCACTATGTTTTGAACAATTTGTAATAGCAGTAATAGGAAACTAATACAGCAAACAAAATATCAGGGAAACTCTAGTACAGTTTTCTTTACCTTGGAAATTAATTTAATATGGCAATCAATCATCTTCATTTTTTTAAAAATTGGGGGTACAGCTATTACCCAGAATCGTATTTATTATACAAGGTTATTCACAAACAAAAATAATTGGTTTTTGGTGAAGAGAGGACTGGCCCTATGTTGCATGTGGGCATGTGATTGTTATTTTACACACATTCTATCCTATGAATGGTGTTTGGTATCATAAAAAGGTATTCATCCATCCAAATACACTAAAAATTATTGTGTTTAGGACTTAAACCCTTTTCAAGATTATATCTTTCACTTGAAAAATCCAGGTAGTATAATATAAAGTACCTGCCAAACTGTTGCAATAGTCAAGCTCAAAGTTATAGTCAATTAAAATATGACTCAAAAATAATTATCACAGAGCTGATAATACTTTAAAGGCAACAACTACACTTTTCTTAGGTTAGCAATATTAATATTCTACAATTGGACCTTAGTGTTCCAAAATGGTCTAAAAGATTTATGAGCAACTTCAAACAACTCTTACCGATAAAGAGAAATCTCTAATGTTTTCTTCATTTCCTTCTTCTGTTTCTTTCCACATCACACCTTTGAGATGCTCATATTGTTACAGAACAGGGACAGCGGGGAGGGGGGGGGGTTGGAGGGGGGGATATATTATTACCAAAGTAGCAACCTAATGTCTTCATTAAAATATCAAAGTCCTTTAGGATATGCACACAGTTCTTCCTTCTCCCTCTGCCCTTATCTGGGGTACTGAATCTCAGGAAAAGAAGTAGAAGTCCACGATTCAGGCTCCCAGCAGCCACGTGGTTCTCTCTTCACCAAGGTTGTGGGGGGGTCTCCACTCTGCCAAAGCCAGGAGGTTCTCTCCTCAATGGCTGCTGCATCTCTATTTAATTCCTCTCACCAATCCTCCTCTGCAGCCCCATTTCTGACTCCTCCCACAATTGGCTATGCTTGGCAGCACTCCCATATCTTTCCAGCTTTACTGGGCTGTCATCATGAGTCTGGGCAGGTGTGGACCCATGGTGTGGAGCCAATCATCTCCAAGCTCTCACACGGGTGCTGTAATCAGGGGGAGTTGCCTCCCAGTTACACCTTGGGTGGAAGTCACTCCCTTCTCTCTGGCTCAAAGCATGGCCATAGCTATTTAACATATCTATGAAACCAGTTAAAGGTTATAGATATGTTAAATGACCATGCCAGAGGTTAGCTGCAAAGCTGTTGCTATGCAAAACAGCTCTCAATGGCCTGGCTCCATTTGTCCCTTCCCCCAACTCACACCTATGGCAGGGGAAGGACATTTTATATATCTTTCTAATATTTCCTACACACCTTGAGTTCTGTACCCCATTCCAAATTCCTATTTGGGGCCCCCCTCTTGGCTGTACACTGTTTCAATATGAGAATGGGTATACTCTTGGCCAGATGTTTTTAGTTGTCTATCCTTTGTTTTTGGAAACACCAGATAAAAGTGAAATTAGGGAGTAATAAAATGTAATACCTGCAATAGATACTCCATTTCTTTTTTTCACTTTCCCCTTGAATAATGAAATAATTAAAGAAAATAGACCATTTCTGTTCTTTAGATAATTATCTGTATTACTGTGTATGTAATATCTAAAATTCTGAAGTTGAAGCTCATCAAAACTTTTAAAGTTTATAATAAAAGTTGATTTTCATTATTAAACCTGGAAATTTGAAAGGTTAAATATAGAGATTAGATTAGTATCAACGTATTGTCAGTTATATTTTTAATATCATTCTGTGTGCTAGAAATGGCAAGGGGAGGTGAGTGGCATTGAAGAAATTCAAATGCAGGGATGTAAGCCTGCTGAAGAGAAAAGTGGTGAAATTCAGACAGGGGAGTGACAGTAGATGAATAACACTATTATTATGTGCCCTGGATAGATCAGTGACAATAGTGGAAGAGAAAGGGAAGCCAGTATAATTCATTTTGTTTTTCATAAATCCTATTTATTTCTATAATTCCTAAAAAGACTAGTTATTATTTTTAATTATTTTCATCTTCAAAAATTTCTTACAGATAGATCTTTTCTACAGCAAGACCAATAAGGTTTTCTTTATTGAGTTTATTGAGTTGACACTGGTCAACAAAACCAAACAAGTTTCAAGTGTACAACTTAACAAAACATTGTCTGCACACTGCATCGTGCACCCATTGTCCAAAATAAAGTATCTTTCCTTCCTTATTTATCCCCTTTGCCTTCTTGCACTTCCCCTCAACTTCCTTTTCCTCTGGCCATCACCACACTCTTGTCTGTGTCTATGTGTGATTGTATAGATTATATATATATATTTTTCCTAATCTCTATACCTTTTTCATACAGCCCTCCAATCCCCCTACCCCTTCTGACAGCTTTTAGTCTGCTGTGTGTCTATATTTCTATTTCTATTTTGTTTGTTAAATTATTTTTTTCATTAGATTCCACATATAAGTGAGATCATATGGTATATGTCTTTCTCTGACTGGCTTATTTCACTTAGCATGATAGTCTCCAGAAGATCAGTAGGTTTTAAATGGATAGATTTTTTTAAAGGCCAATATGTCACCCTATATAATTTTCTTTTCCCAATGCCTTAAATTTTTCAGGTTTGAAACCACCCTAGATTGCTTAAAAGATATACTCATTTTTGAGTAAAGAAAAAAAGATTAAATTTTGTAAAAGAGCTGCTAAATTTTCTTCACTAGCTGGTGTGCAAGAAGGGTACTATCACTATACACTCGTTTGTTTCTCTTTACCCAGCTCCATTCTTATTTTATTCCACTTTTTTTCTCCATCTTTTCCTTCTTCTCTTAGGCTAAAATAAAAGTTGTTGAAAAATTTTACACCTTTCCAGATCTGATTGGAGACATCAGGGATGAGCTGGAATGGTAATAGATTCTTAATTGTTCATCCCATGAGACAAAAGTGCAAAGTAAACTAGAATTGTAAAGAAGAGAAAATGCTAGATGAAAATATTACTTTGTAATTATTTTATGAATCTTGTTAGTTATCTTTCTACTCTACATTCTCACAAACCATTATTACACATAAAATAGTATTTTGTTCTAAGACATTCTTCAACAACCAAAGAATTACTCAGTAAAGGAGAAGTAGTAGAAGATTTGGATTCTTACATATTTGCTACTAATTGCTATGTAATCATGAGAAAATAATTGTTTCTATTAAGTGGGGGTAGAAATTTCCAAGATTAATGGTTGTAGTTCACTAGGGTCCAGGGTTTTTTTTTTAATAATATTGGGTTGGCTAAAATTTTTTTTCCTGTAAGATGGCTCTAGTAGCACTGAGCTGTCTTTAACTGCATTCAAAACAATTTTTTGGATTTTTTTTTTTGAGAGTTGTCATACCAGCAGTGTGCATTTTATAAAATTTATCAAAACTGGAGAATTTTCATGTAGCCATTTAAATATTAAAGATGGAAGAAAAGTGACATTTTTGGCATATTATGCTCTACTATTTCAAGAAAGGTAAAAACACGACTGAAATGCAGAAAAGATTTTTGCAGTGTACGGAGAAGGTGCTGTGATTGATCGAAAATGTCAAAAGTGCTTTGGAAGTTTCATGCTGGAGCTATCTTGCTAGATAATGCCCCACAATTTGGTAGACAAATTGAAGTTGATAGCGATGAAATCAAGACATTAAGTGAGAACAAAATTCTACCACTTGAGAGGTAGCTGGCATACTCAAAATATCCAAATTAATAAAATTATTGGCAAAAATGAAAAATGTGTTTTTTATTTTATAAAGAAATGAACTTTTTGGCCAACCCAATACCAAAATCTAGGATACAGTTGTTTGAATTCAACCATCCTTGCTTCTAAAGCCATTCTATTATGACTTGAAAATAATTCCAGGCTCATGGAGATGGAAGATGAGATTATATGCAGAAATGTATAATATGTATGATATCTAATCTTCTATAAAAAAGCTCAGAAGAAAGCTCATGGAAATAGTCTTAAAACACCAAATGTATCTTAAAAACACCAATAATGAACATTTACTTGAGAATTATATTGGAATATTTTAAATTATTTTCCATTCTTCTGTACCTTAATAGCTTTATTAGAGATCCAACTGTCTTGAAGATCCTCTACTCCCACTCCAAATTTTTCTACAGTATCTCTCCACAGATCTTACTTTGGCTCAATCTATGCTTCCTGCTCCCCTTTTTTTTCTTGACTATTTATTCTTCTCTCCAGTAAGTAATCTGTTTTCAAATATAGATCTCTCTAGCTTTTCCACCAACTTTGTACCTTCATCTGTTACATACTAAAACCCCAGACCTAGTAGTCTAACACCATATCTTAGAAGTAATAAGATTGAAGAGAAAGGTCTAGAAAATGTTAATAACCTTTCCTTAGTGGGCAGGGAAGGATATATCATAATTACTTGTGCTCTGAGTTTTTCTTTTTACTTTTAAAATATTTTTATTTTTAAATCACAGTTGACATAAAATATATATTAGTTTTAGGTGTACAACCAGTGACTAGACATTTATATAACTTACAAGGTGATTACTCCAATAAATTGTGTGCCCACCTGGCACCATATATAATTAGTACAATGTTATTGACTATATTTTCTATGCTATACTTTACATCCCCAGGACTAATTTGTAACTACCAGTTTGTGTTTCTTAATCCCTTTACCTTTTTACCCAGCCCCTTAAAACCTACCCAGTAACCATGAAAATGCTCTATGCATCTGTCAGTCTATTTCTGTTTTGTTTGTTTTTATTTTGTTCTTTAGATTCCACATATATGTGAAATCATATGGTATTTGTCTTTGTATTATTTTATTCAGCACAGTATCCTTTAGGTCCTTACATGTTGTTATAAATGGCAAGATTCTATTCTTTTTCATGGCTTGACTATTATTCCATTGTATATATGTACCAACTTTTCTTTATCTAGTCATCTGCTGATGGAGAATAGGTTGCTTCCATATCTTGGCTATAGTAATGCTTCAATCAACACATGGATGCATATATATTTTTGAATTAGTGTTTTGGGTTTCTTCAAATACTCAAAATTGGAATTGTTGGATCCTTTTTTGTCTCCTATTATAAACTTTGTTTTAAAGTCTATTTTGTCTGATATAGTATTGCTATCCCAGCTTTTTGTTTGTTAGTTTATTTCAATTTTCATAAAATATCTTTTACCATCCATTTAATTTTATTATTGGTGTGTCTTGAGATCTGAAATGAGTCTCTTTTTGACAGCATGTGTATGGGTCTTGTTTCCTTTCTTATTCATTTAGTCATCTTTTGTCTTTTGGTTGGAGAATTTAATCCATTTGCATTTAAAGTAATTAATGATAGATGTGTATTTATTGCCATTTTGTTATTCATAGCTTTG
>PVKU01015118.1:0-19594 GCA_004027475.1 Anoura caudifer | reverse complement strand
CTGCCGGTCCGCACCTCCGCTTTTTCCTGCCGCGACTCCGCCCCTCTTACCGGTCTGGATGAATCGTTGTTGGACTTCCAAACAGTTTGATTTTCTGAGATCTGGTTGTTTTCTTGTTTCTAAATCCTTGTTGTCCTTAATTTGGTTGTGAGAAGAGACACAGTGCGTCTGCCTATGCCTCCATCTTGGCCGGAAGCTCACAAACAAGTTTTGTATATTAAAATTATCACTCTCTTCATTGATCTTGATTTCTGAATTTCATTATGGTTATGATTTCTTTACTCATTTATTTTACAGATGGAAGCAATTTGTTTTTGATAAGTAGCTCAATACTCTTCCAATCAATGGAAGACCAACTTGTTTATATAATAGGATGTTTAATTAAAGACATATTTCAAATACACATTTACATACACGATTCACAAATGTATGCAGGTACATGCATACAATTGCTAAGACACTCTGCCTTGGTCTTTAAGATAGAATTTGATCTACCATTGGGAAATACAAGCTAAACCACATTATCTTGGGAAAAATATGCCTTAAGAAAAGAGGTTCTGTGGCATAAATGTGGTATTTGAGAAACAAGAACTTGTAAAGCAAACACATTTTTGTCTGTCAAAATTGGCATAATAGAAATGGTGTCTTGCCAAAAGGTATCTAATCAGTGTTTAACCTTAGTGAGATCACAAAGCTTGGAAGGTTTCGTCTTTAACTTTGAGAAAGTCATTTTTCTTTAAAAAAATATCTGGCAATGGTCCAGAGTAAAAAGTTTAACATCATACATTTGGATACATTTATTCTTGGATATTCTTATTTGATAAAAATTGAAAATAAAACATTTAAGAGTATCCTTTTTAGGTACATTTTATTGATTATGCTATTACAGTTATCTAATTCTTTTTTCTACCCTTTATCCCCTCCACCCAGTAGCTCCATTCCCTCCAGCAAATGCCCCCTTTGTTCATGTACATGGGTCATACATATAAGTTCTTTGGTTTCTCCATTTCCTATACTGTTGTTAACCTCCTGCTGTCTATTTTGTACCTACCAGTTATACATTTTATTGCCTGTGCCTTTCCCCCAATTCTCCCCCTACCCTCTCTCCACTGATATCCCCCCATGTATTCTCCATTTCTGTGATTCTATCCCTGTTCTAGTCAATTGCTTAGTTTTTTTTTCTTTTAGGCTCAGTTGTTGATAGTGGTGATTTTTTTGTCATTTTATTGTTCATAGTTTTGACCTTGCTGGATAGAGTAATCTTGGATGTAGGTCTTTGCTTTTCATGACTTTGTATACTTCTTTCCAGCCCCTTCTTGCCTACAAGGTTTCTTTTGAGAAATCAGCTGATAATATTATGGGAACTCCTTTGTAGGTAACTCCTTTTCTTTTGCTGCTTTTAAGATTCTCTCCTTATCTTAAGTGAAGAGCATTATACTAAGTGAAATAAGCCAGGCAGTAAAAGATAAATACCATATGATCTCACTTATAAGTGGAACCTAATCAACAAAACAAACAAGCAAGCAAGCAATATATAACTGCAGACATTGAAATTAAGAACAAACTGACAGTAACCAGAGGGGAGGTGGGAAGGGACAATGTGGGGGGAAGGGGAAATAGTATTCAGGAACATCTATAAAGGACACATGGACAAAAACAAAGAGGGATAGGATCAAGGGTGGGAATGGGGATGGCTGGGTAGGGGGAAGTGTGGGGGGAATGGAGACAACTGTGTACAAAAAGATCTTATCTTTTATCTTTGGTAGTTTAATTACGATGTGTCTTGGTGTGTTCCTCTTTGGGTCCAACATCTTTGGGACTCTTGGAGCTTCCTGGTCTTGCATATCTATTTCCTTTGCCAGGTTGGCGAAGTTTTCTTTCATTATTTTTCCAAATGAGTTTTCAATTTCTTGCTTTTCTCCTTCTAGCACCCCTATGATTTGGATGTTGGGTTGCTTAAAGTTGTCCCAGAGGTTACTAAGCCTCTCCTCATTTTTTTGAATTCTTGTTTCTTCATTCTGTTCTGGTTGAAATTTTATTTCTTCCTTTTGTTCCAAATTGTTGATTTGAGCCCTAGTTTCCTTCCCTTCACTGTTGGTTCCCTGTGTATTTTTCTTTATTTCAATTTGTATAGCCTTCACTTCTTCCTTTATTTTGCAGTTGTACTCAATCATTTCTGTGAGAATCCTGATTACCAGTGTTTTGAACTCTGCATCTGATGGATTGGCTATCTCCTCATTGCTTAGTTCTTTTTCTGGAGTGTTGATCTGTTCTTTCATTTGTGCTATATTTCTTTGTCTTAGTGCACCTATTATATTTTAAGGGTTGGAGCCTTAAGTATCCACCAGGGTAGGGCACCTCACTTCACTGCATTGTGGCACTGTGTGGGGGGGAGGAGTGAGAGAGGGAACAATGCTGCTTGCTCAGCTCTCACCTTGCTTTCAATCACTTCCCATGCTATCAACAAGCAAGTTGGGCTCTCTGTTGCTTATTCCTAGGTGGGTGGGTTTGTGTACATTGTAGGTCCCCACTGGCATTTCCAAGGAATTCTGTGAGGCTGGGAGTTTCTCCTGCTGTTGCAATACCTACCAATTTTTACCACCAGAGGTTTTGAGACTTTAGTTTCCTGCACTGGAACCCTGGGTTGTGTGGTCTGTCTTGTTCCCCAGTTATTCCTCCCTGCTTATCCAAACTTGTATGTGGAAATTCCCAGTCTGTTGCCTTGCCACTTGTCCTCTCTGTCCTGGCTGCCTGTCTCTGCCCCTCCTATAAGTCTGGATGAATGTTTCTTCTTTCACTCATTGATTATCAGACTTCCATACAGTTTGAATTTCTGGCAATCTTGGTTGCTTTTTGTTTTTAAATTAAATTTGTTGTTGTCCTTCTTTTGGTTGTGTGAGGAAGTAAAGCATGTCTACCTACACCTCCATTTTGGCCAGAAGTCCTCAAAGATGTTATTCTCATATCTTTGATTATTTCAGTGGATGCTGAACCAGTGTTCAGTTTGCCACAGGCTCAATTTTATTGATATTTAATTGTTATTTGGTGGGAAGTATTGATTGGGGCTGGGATGGGAAGGAGGCAAAAATTCCATAAAGTGTAAAGGGCCCTTTAATTTTTTTCTTTTTACTTTTTGAAGGCCTCAAATATATTTTTCCTTAACAGTATATAGATTATGTGTGTTCATGAAAACTATTTCTGCCTTAAAGCTTTTGAGATACAAGTATATATGTTTCTGAAGAAGTGTTCCATTTAGTCTATATTAGTAAACTGTTTGACATTGTAGTAATTTAGACTTGCATGGAGTCTTAGAAAGATGTTATTTTAACACAATGGATGGATTTTTCTACTTTTATTAATAATTCCAAAATTCTATTATCATGATAGTAATGCATATATTATTTTAAATATTACCACAAAATTTTAAATAAAATCATGGTAAAAACAACTCAGTGTGTTATTTTGTTAAATAAGCTGTTAATACAATACTTTGTACTGAATTGAGCTTTTCAGTTTTTCAAAATTTCATTTCATCATTTAGATACCACCTAAGAACTTTGACAATATTTAGTCAGCTTTAAATATTAAAAATTTTAATACTGGCTAATAAAATAGTCTTGGTCACTTCAAACATGATTATTGCAATAGAACCACAGGGAAAGATTGATTCAATACTTATTGCTGATTATGAAAACATGCACACATACTAAACCAAATATAAACCCTTTGTTCCTAAATAGGTAAGATGAAAGAGTATACTATACACCTTTCAGCCTAGAGATTTTTCTCTTTCAACTATTTTAAGAAGTTTTAAGTTGAAAGCTGTGATTTAAACTTTGTTTCTGACATCATTCTACAAAAATGTCATTAAAGAAAACAAAAGTAGTATTTTACTGTGCATCATCATCAAACTTATGAACATGGTGTATTCCTTCTTTTTCAGTAATTTCCTTTAATGCTCCATTAACAAAGACTCATAAAGAAGCAACTGCAGTGAGGATGTGCTTTGGCAGACAAGGAAGGAACTTGAACTCAATCTCCCACTCTGATCTCTAGCTTTGAACTATTAATGTAAAGCCCAGAAACCTGAACACTTACCTTTTTCTTTCCCAATTGGTATAACTGGACCTATTCATATTAACTTGGTAAACACAGAAAAAATTCATGGGTCAGTCTGATATTCTTAGGATTTCCTAAATTTTCTTTGTTCTTGCTATGTATTCAGGTCTATAAACCTTGATTTATTCTTAGAATGCCAGCATACTGCTTTAAGTTGGACTTTTCATCTAAAGGATACAACAATTGGGGGAGTAAGGGCGAGGAGCCAGAAAGAGAGAGCTTGATGCTTCTGGTCCAGGTTAACAGTTAAGTCAACAAGTCTTTCAGTTTTGCTAACAATGGCAGCTTGAAGCATGGGTTCTGTCAGTAAGCTGCATGTGACCTCTCTCTAATCAGAAAGGTCATATACTATAGAATATTTTTTTTCAGCTTTTAAAAATCTACTGGCAGGTTATCCTGATTCCTAGAAATATCCTTTGAAAGGAGCAAAGCTAGAGTGTTTGATGCATCTTATGTGTCTATGATAGAGTTTTACACATATGCACACCCATTCTTGTTCACATAGAAATCTTAAGTATAATGATAGGGTGTTCTTGAGATTTCTATGTGGTCAAGAAAACTTGCTGTTCAGAACTCAAAGCTGGCCTGATAAAAGATACCCAACTGCTTTGTTTGTTCTGTTTGACTGAACCAAATGTCTTCAAGTTTTGCTTTCAATTTTTTGTCCTAAAAACCGAATGACTTGGAGCAGAAGTTTCATACAGGTTTCATAAAGTTTATGTTTTATGATGCATACATAATATAAAGTATAAAAGTGTATAGTACCCCAGTAAAAGTAAACAACATGGCAAAACTAAAAAAATATTCAAAATTGAATACTTAGTATCCCTCTTACAATAAAAACACAGAGTTTTATAGAATTGTTCCATGCCCTTAACATGAGAAGCCTGTGAACATTTGTTCTTAACAGTTAAAAGATTTGATGTGGTTAAGTGTTTCTGTCTTCTTATTACTCACATACTGTATTAAGATTCAGTAGTAGCATGGGAGAATTTCTAGCATGAGTTCTGGTATGTCATTCTGTGTTACAGTTTCTTTATGTCTCTATGGTTCACATCCTGTTGAATCTATTCATTATGGCAGAAAAAATTAATTTGGATGATGATTTTGCTATTGATATGTAGTTGATACTTTATCTAAGATAATCATAAATCAGATAAAACCCAGTGTATTTTAACTTTTAACCAAATATGTATTCCCCACTTGCACAGACTGAAAATTTTTTTGTAGGATTAAAGAAATGGGAAAGTTCAAGGAAAATAATTTTTAAAGAAAAAAAAGAATGACAGGTAGATTTAAAAAGCAATATTATTAACTGTTATAGGACCAAGATTTTAACACAAATAATCATCCAAGGTATATATGCATCCTGTATATAATATTTATTATTATTAGTTTTTAGGCTTTGCTGTCTTTGGGAACTTTGTTGGCTTGGATTTCTAGTTTAGTAGAGTACATTCAGCTGCACTTGAGTTCTATGGAACCATTTTGCTTCATCCCTATTTAAGTCATCTGTGTGCGTGAACATCTGCTTCTGCATCTTACTTCTTAGAAGTGCATCTGGATTTCTGGAATTCTGTGAATGTCTGGTATTTTCTTCTGTGCATTAATATAATTAAATTGTACTGATAGTTCTCTTTCCATCCCTCCAAAATGAATATACCCTTAATATTTTTAGATTATAAAAATGATATAATTTTGTTGTAAAAATATTTAAACAGTATAGGAAAGTATAGAGATTAGTCCTGGCTGGGTAGCTCAGTTGATAAGAGTGTCATCCTGATATGCTAAGGTTGTGGGTTTGATCCCCGGTCAAGGCACTTACAAGAATCAACCAATGAATGCATAAATAAATGAAACAACAAATGGATGTCGTATCTCTCTCTCCCTTTCCCTGAAACCAATCAATAAATAAAAATTAAAAAAAGAGAAAAATAGAGATTAAAAACTAAAAAGTCCCAAAGATAACCACTGGTAATATGATAACATACTGGTAATCATCCTTATTGGTTAAATACACACAAACTTTTACACAAATGAAATAATACTATATGGATTGTCTTGTAATCTATTCCCATACTAATAACTATAGACCTATGTCATTATTTTAATGGATGAATTAAATATATTATATATAGCATACTGCCTGGTACTCAGTAGGCCCTCAACCAATAGTTGATTGGAAGAATGAGCAATGATTTATTTAAGTAATCTCCTATTTATGAACATGATTTATTTCCAATTCATCACTGCATAATATAAATTACACTGCAGTGAATATCCTTTTGCATCTTTTTTGTTCACATGTACAATGATCTGTTTAAAGAAACTTCTTAGAAGCGGATTTGCTGGGTCAAAAAGTACAAACATTTAACAGTTTGGCAGTAATAAACTTGCTGGGTTTCTATGTTTATGCTCATGTTTTGCCAGTTTATATTTATCAACAGTACACAAAGATATGTATTCCACACACTATTCCTTACACTCTAATTATTGTTAGTCTTTTGCATTGCTTACATTACAAACAAAACTGAGTATGTCTATGCATATTTATTGCCATTATGCATTGTTTGATCTTTGTCTAGTGGTTTTCTTTTGAACACCAGGGACCTGTTTTATCCTGCTGAAGTCATTTAATTTTACAATCCTAAAATATACCCCAAACAGGTAACAAAATTCTTTCTTGAGTTGGTTAGACTAATAAATGAACATGTAGAGCCATAGATCTCACTTGTTAGAGATAGCAAAGAAAAGAATTTGGAGATTTTACCTCTTTGTGCAGTTTCTTTTTGTCTGAGAATCACTACTAAAGTTTTAAGAAATTTATTAAAGAGGCAATAATTGTTTGAAGCAAAGATTAGGTTGCCCAACATCTGGATTCCAAATAGTTGGAAAATATAATTATTCATCTGTATTAAAGTGACACCTTATTACCAGCTACTGTGTACAGTGCTTAACTTCTTTTAGTTTCAGCTTCATCATGCTTCATGTGTGTGTATGTGTGCAAATGCATGTATTTAACCAGAAAGTAAGTAATATCTAACTTCTCATTTATTGTTAGGACCATTACTTACTGAGGCCACTTATTTTTCAGATCAGAGTTGCTACTGGATCCCCAATAAATTACCTGAGTTTTAGTACCCTTCCATAAACTGATAATAAAATGCTTTCTTTTAAAAACAGTAAATTGTATATATTGGTGTTAATTTTAAGTTCTTTATGTCGAGGTCAAAATGCCAGAAAATGAAATTCAGTTTCTTGATAATAATAGTATGAACTGTCTTCCATTGGAGAGATTCTGTGGCTTCTGTTACATTCCCCTTTCCTTCTCTACTCTTCAGCCCCCTTTTCCACTTGGCGTTGCAGAGTCACCTTGCTCAGCACTCTGGCCTCATCAGTGAATACTTGTGTGGGCTAGAGTGATAAGAATACTGAAGCAAAGAGTGTCTTCTAATCAAATAATTGGATTAGTCACAGAGATACTTAATCCACTTACAAATAGTAGAATTCTCCAGCAAGCTTCTTTGTGTTCATCAGAGTTTTTTTGTAGTCATTCAAGGGAAAAAATGAACAAGTAATTGCAAACCATACAGAAACCATCCAGTTAACAGTTCTAATTTTGCTAATTCTAATAGTGTAATAAGGGAAGATGGTGGTGAAATAGGTGGGAGCTGAGCCCACTTGCTTGTGCACCCAACTGGGGCACTTAACTGATCTTCTGAAGGACATAGTGAACAGCCAACAGAATCTTAGCTGATATAAAGTTTGGAAGCCAAAGTGTGGAGAGGACACTTCAAAATAGGTGATGAGGAGGTTCTATAAGTGGATGGGAAAGTCCCTGGTCAGGGAAAGTCCCTGGACTTGGTGCCAGAAACCGTGTCTGTTTTGGGGAAAACATCAGAAGAGAGCTGGGTTAGTGAGAGCAGCTTCCTGGCTTCCTCCCCTCCTAGGGAGGATAAATCATGGACCTGCGCCAGGAGAGATTTGAAAAGTAACTGGGATGTGTGTGTGTGGTGAGAAGGCAACCAGGCACACACAGCAGGTGGCATACCCAGCTAGGGTGGTGGTTGCTGGCCTGGACAATGACAGAGAGTGGGAGTGGGGTGGGGATCCTGGTGGCACTGGAGTTGGGAGAAGAGGTGGGCTGATACTAGCAATGTCTGAGATAGACTCTGGACTTGCCAGAGAGTTGTAGTGTGTGGAAAGCTGAGCAGGGTCTTGGAGTGGCAATGGTGCCCAAAGATATTTTTTTTCTAAAGGGTAACTGAGGTGTACTGGGCAGGGACCTCAGTGTGTGCAGCTGCTGGGCCATCAAGGAGGGAGAATTGTGGGTGCAATTTGCTCCCACACAGTGCACCTCATGGATTGATCAAAGGGTTGCAAAGCAAGGTGGTTTATGAGCTCCAGTCTGGCACAACTGCAGAGAGTGGAGATTGTGGACTGCACAGTGCTCTGAGGACGTGGGGTGGAAACTGGGCACCTGTGATTATTGTAGACCAGACTGAACACATTTGCTTGCCGAACCACCAAAAGGAAAAATGGAGCCCAACATTCCCATCACCTGCAGGAGCCAGGAATATCAGCCAAACCAGCTGGGCAGGCATAATTATAGCAGCAAGGGGCTTTTTTTTTTTCCTTCTCCAAGAGTAAGACAGTAAGACCTGGAACTGAGAGAAAAACAGAGACAGATTTAGAAAGAAGTCAGAAGTCAAACATCAACAACTGAGACAAATATCACCTTGCTCTTCATCAGAACTTGCATTTCTTAAAATTTCTTTCTTGTTTTGCTCACTTAGGTATTTTTTTGTTTATTCTTTTTTTGTTATTCTCCTGTTCATATTGCATTTTAATATTTCTTCTTTCACTTCACTCATACTCCAAATAACAAACTACTCTTGGTCTTCTACTTTTTATTTGTTTTATTCAGATTATATATATATTTTTTATCATATTATTGTTATTCCAAATCCTACATAGCACCCTTCACTGGTATTAATGCATTTTGCCAGCTTCCTGAGATTTATTACTGTGGTGGTGCACTTTATTTTTCTCTCACACTACAACGTGTTTCTATCCCTTACTCTCACTACTCCTCAACTAACCTTGCATAAGTGCTCTTCTTTCTTAAGTCAGCTCACATTTGTTTTCCCCTCTTATAAGAGTCTTATTTCTTTTCCAAGTTTTATAAATACTGGCTAGTTGTGCAAAATACCATGGTCATTGCTGTACTTCTCCAATGGAACTGCTATTTTTTCACTGTTTGTCTGTACTTTAAATCCCATAGAATACTCTCCCTCTAGCTGGTCTTCCTGGCTCCTTCAGGAAGATCACCTTTCCCCTGCTCATGATCAGTTGAGCGAGGAATTTCCTTTTTTTTTTCTTTTCCCTCTCTCAACCTGGGCTTTGCTCTAATTAGTTTGCTTCCCCTATCCCCTCAAAATGATTTTTCTTTATGGTAGACATCTCATATTCACTTTTCACTTTTGTACAATATCCTGTTCCCATTCCACCTTTAGTAAACTTAATTCAGCTGTTGTTGCTATTGACTCTCCTGTGGTTTTTCTGCAGTTTTACCTTTGTTGGTCCAGTGCCTTTCCAATTTTACTTCAAAACTAATAGTATACTCTTCCTTTTTCTTACTCCACTGTTCCCAGTGCCCTATAATGTTTTACTTGTTATAAATTTTGCTCTTTTCCTTTCTTTGCCTTGATTGTATCCCTACTCTTATCAATTCTTCACCCTCTTACCATTCAATAACATTTTCCTCTCTTTTAGTCATCTTACATTCTCTTTGTCATATCTTGTAATACCTGTAATCTCTCTTCATCTTTATTAATCTTTGTTAAATTGCTGCTGAGATTGATGATGTGGTTGGGGGTTCTCTTTACTGATGTAGGTTTGGTTGTCTGGTAATAATGCTTGTTAACCAACACCTGTATGACAGCATACAAGACAAGGTGGGAGTTGTGAATACCAGTAAGCCCACTAGAGGGGAGAACCCACCAGCAAAGAAGCCACTGAAAGGTAAAGCCCAGGTACAACAAGAGAGCCCACAAAAACAGAAGAAAGGGCAACCCTAGAGCATCCAGACAAGGATATCAAAGAGACTGCACCAATGAGTCCCGCAGAACTCCAACACAGATTTGACCCAGCTGGCAAAATACAGCTGGGCAAAGCAGAGCATCCTGAGATACAGAAACATATTTTGTCTCTCACCTAAAATATGGAGACAAAGAAAGAACCCCCTACCAAAAGGAATGGAAGAATCCCCAGTAAAAGAGGTAAATGAAATGGAGGAAAGCAAACTATCCTACATATAACTCAAAAAAGTGGTTATAAAGATGCTCAAGGATCTCAGTGACAAATACAAGGAACTAAGTGGGAAATAAAACCGCATGAAACAGGAAATTGAAACTATAATCAAGAATGAGAAGGAAATGAAGAATACAATATCCTAAATAAAAAGTACACTACAAGGAATTACAAGCAAGCGGGATGAAGCCGAGGACTGAATTAGTGAGCTGGAAGACAAGGTAGAAAGAAATATCCAGGAAAAACAACAACATGAAAAAGACTAAAAAAGTATGAAGATAGTTTAAGGAAACTTCCGGCCAACATGAAACAAAACAATATTAGAATCATAGGAATACCAGAAGAAGAAAAGCAGTGAGGGATAGAAAATCTGATTGAAAAAATAATGACAGAAAAATTCCCTAACCTGGAGAGGGGAAAAGCCATGTGAGCTCAGGAAACACAGAGGGACCCCATCAAAATGAACTCGAAGAGGACAACTCCAAGACACATCATAATTAAAATGCCAAATTTTAAAGAGAAAGAGAGAACTTAAAAGCAGCAAAGGAGAAACAGATAGTAACATACAAAAGAGCTCCAATAAGGCTAGCAGCTAACTTCTCAACAGAAACACAAGAAATATTCCAAGTAATGAAAAGCAAAGGCCTACAACCAAGACTACTTTCCCCAGAAAGGCTCTCAATTAAATGGAAGGTGAAATAAGGAGTTTCCCAGACAAAAGAAGGCTCAAAGAATATACCTCCACCAAACCAGCATTGTAAGATATGCTAAAGTAACTGTTTTAAGAAGATGAAGAAAGAGATAGAGAAGGAAAGAGGGAGGGGGGGAGAGAGAAAGAGAGAGAGAGAGAGAGAGAGAGAGAGAGAGAACACAGGTACAAATAAAAAATAAGTACCTACCAATAATAACTTTATATGTAAATGGATTAAATGCTCCAATGAAAAGGCATAGAATAACTGAATGGATAAGAAAGCATGACCCACACATATGCTGCCTACAAGAGACCCACCTCAGGGAAAAAGACCTACACAGACTCAAAGTGAAAGGCTGGAAACCAATTTTTCAGGCAAATGGAGAGGGAAAAAAAAAGCCAGGGTAGCAATACTCGTATCAGACAAAATAGACTTCAAAACAAGGGCAATTTATGGTCCAGAAGAGAAACCCAGAAGATCACTTCATAATACTCAAGGGAAGAATCCAGCAAGAAGACATAAGCATTGTAAATATATATGCACCCAACATAGGAGCACCTAAATACATCAAGAAAATCTTAGAGGACTTTAAGAAAGATATTGACAGTAACACAATTATAGTAGGGGATTTTAACACCCCATTGTCAAAAATGGACAGATCTTCCAAACAAAAAATCAACAAAGATATTGTGGCATTGAACAACATTCTGGATGAAATGGACTTAACTGATATATATATATAGAGCCCTTCATCCCAAAGAAACTAAATACACATTCTTTTCAAATGCACATGGAACATTTTCAAGGACAGACCACATGATAGGACACAAAACAAGCCTCAACAAATTCAAGAAAATTGAAATCATACCAAGCATTTTCTCCAACCACAAGGGACTGAAACTAGAAACCAATCCCAAGGGGGATCAAAAATCCTCAAAATCATGGAGATTGAATAGCATGCTATTAAACAATGAATGGGTCAAGAATTAAATTAGGGGTGAAATAAAAAAGTTTCTGGAAACAAATGAAAGTGAACTCACAATGACCCAAAACTTATGGGACACAGCAAAGGCAGTCCTCAGAGGAAAGTTCATAGTAATACAGGCCTACCTAAAAATAGAAACATTTCAAACAAACAACTTAACCCTATGCCTAAAAGAACTGGAGGAACAACAACAAAGCCCAGAGCAAGTAGAAGGAAGGAAATAACCAAGATCACAGCAGAATTAAATGACATAGAGACTAAAAGCACAATTCTAAGGATCAGTGAATCCAGGAGTTGGTTCTTTGAAAAGATAAACAAAATTGACAAGCCTTTAAGCAGGCTCATCAAGAAAAAAAGAGAGAGGACACAAATAAACACAATCAGAAATGAAAGAGGAGAGATTACAACTGACCCCACAGAAATACAAAGGATTGTAAGAAATTACTATGAAGAACTGTATGCCAAGAAATTTGAAAATGTAGGTGAAATGGACAAGTTTCTAGAAAAATATAATCTCCCATAACTCAATGAAGAAGAAGCAGAAAGCCTGAACAGACCAATAACAGCAGATGAAATAGAAGCAGTAATCAAAAAACTCCCAACACACAAAAGCCTTGGATCAGATGGTTTCACAGGAGAATTTTACAAAGCATTTAAGGAAGAGCTAACTCCTATCCTTCACAGAATTTTCAAAAAAAAAAAAATCCAAAATGATGAAAGACTTCCAAACTCTTTTTATGAAGCCAGTATCATCATAATCCCCAAACAAGACAAACACATAACAAAGAAAGAAAACCTCACACCCATATCGCTGATGAACACAGATGCTAAAATCCTCAACAAAATATTGTCAAACCACATCCAACAATACCGAAAGAAGATCATACACCATGACCAAGTGGGATTCATCCCAGAGATGCAAGGATGGATCAACATTTGCAAATCAGTCAATGTAATACATCACATAAACAAAAGCAAAGACAAAAATCACATGATCATATCAATAGACGTGGAAAAAGCATTTGATAAGGTACAGCACCCATTTATGATAAAAACACTCAGCAAAGTGGGGATAGAGAGAGCATTCCTCATATAATCAAGGCCATATGTGAGAGACCTACAGCCAACATCATACTCAATGGGCAAAAATTAAAATCTTTTCCACTAAGATCAGGAACAAGACAAGGTTGTCCACTTTCACCACTTGTATTCAATATAGTATTGGGAGTCTTAAGAACAAAAATTAGACAAGAAAATAAAATAAAAGGCATCCAAATTAGGAAGGAGGAAACAAAGCTATCATTGTTTGCAGATGACATGATAGTGTACAGAGAAAATCCTATAGACTGGGCCAAAAAGCTGCTCAACCTAATAAATGAATTTGGGCAAACAGCCTGATACAAAGTCAATATCCAGAAATCAAAGGCATTTCTGTATGCCAACAATGAAAGAGCAGAAGCAGGAGTCAAGGAAAAAATCCCAATCGATAGAGCAAAAAGAAAAATAAAATACCTAGGAATAAACCTAACCAAGTAGGTAAAAGACCTGTATGCAGAAAACTATACAACACTGAAGAAAGAAATTAAGGAAGACACAAACAAATGGTAACATATACCATGTTCATGTATTGGAAGAATTAACATCATCAAAATATCCATACTACCCAAAGCAATTTACAGATTCAATGCAATACCTATTAAAGTACCAATGGCATATTTCACAGACATAGAACAAACACTTCAAAAATTTGTATGGAACCATAAATGACCTCGAATAGCTGGAGCAATTTTGGGAAAGAAGAGCAAAGTAGGAGGGATCACAATACCTGTCACCAAACTGTATTACAAGGCCACTGTAATCAAAACAGACTGGTACTGGCACCAAAACAGGCACATGGACCAGTGGAATAGAACAGAGAGCCCAGAAATAAACCAAAGTCTCTACAGTCAATATTCGACAAAGGAGGCAGCAACATAAAATGGAGTAATAATAGCCTCTTCCACAAGTGGTGTTGGGAGAACTTGACAGCTATGTGCAAAAAAATGAAACTCACACACCAACTTACACCATACACAAAAATAAATTCAAGGTGGATAAAAGATTTAAATATAAGCCATGACACCATTAAAGTCCTAGAGGAGAATGTAGGCAGGAAAAAATCTCAGACATTTCACACAGCAACATTTTTTACTGATATGTCCTCTAAAGCAAGGGACATAAAGAAAGAATAAACAAATGGGATCTCATCAAAATAAAAAGTTTCTGCATGGCTAAAGAAAACAGTATTAAAATAAAAAGAGAACCAACTGTATGGGAAAACATATTTGCCAATGATACCTTAGACAAGGGTGTAATCTCCAAAATATATAAAGAACTTACACGACTCCACTGTAAGAAGACAAGCAACCCAATTAAAAAATGGGCAAAGGACTTGAACAGACACTTCTCCAAGGAGGATATACAGAGGATCCAGAGACAAATGAAAAGATGCTCAATATGGCTAGCTATCAGAGAAATGCAAATTAAAACCACAATGAGATACCTCTTCACACCATTGAGAATGGCCATTATAAACAAAGCAACAAACAACAAGTGTTGGAGAGGTTGTGCATAGAAGGGGACCCTAGTGCACTGTTGGTGGGATTGCAGACTGGTACAACTATGGAAAGCAGTATGGAATTTTCTAAGAAAACTAAAAATGGACCTACCTTTTGACCCAAAATTTCCACTGCTAGGATTATATCCTAAGAACCCTGAAACACCAATGCAAAAGAACCTATGCACCCCAATATTCATAGCAGCACAATTTATGATAGCCAAGTGTTGGAAACAACCTAGGTGCCCATCAGTAAATGAATGGATCAAGTAACTATGGTACATTTACACAATGGAATTCTTGGCAGCAGAAAGAAAGAAGGAGCTCCTGCCCTTCGTGACAGCATGGATGGAACTGGAGAGCATCATGGTAAGTGAAATAAGCCAGGCAGTGAAAGACAAATACCATACGATCTCACCTTTAACAGGAACCTAATACAAACAAACAAACAAACAAACAAGCATAATATAACGAAAGACACTCAAATTGAGTAAAGGCTTATAGTCATCCGAGGGGAGAGGGGAGGGAATTTCAGGGAAAAAGGGGAAGGGTTTGGAGGAAGAAGTGTAAAGGACACATGGAAAAAAACTGGGGGGGGGTGGAAATGGGAGGGCAGTGGGGAGGGTTGGGGCGGTGGGTTGAAATGAGAGTAAAAGACAGAAAACTGTACAAGAACAACAATTAAAATAAAAAAAATTAAAAATAGAAAATACCTAAAGACTATAAAAAGTGACACAGAATGTCACTTTATATTACTGAAAGGAAGAATCCATCAAGAAGACTTAGACATTGTAAATATGTATACACATAACATAGGAGTACCCAAATACATAAGGAAAATCTTGGAGGACTTCAAGAAAGATATTGATAACACAATTACAATAGGGGATTTCAATACCGCACTGTCAAAAATTGATACATCTTCCAAATAAAATATCAACAAAGATATTGTGGCATTGTCCATGGGTCCTTTACACATGTTCCTTAATGACCCTTCCTCTTCTTTCCACATTATTCCTCTCCCTCATTTCCTCTGATTACTGTCAGTTTGTTCTTTATTTCAATGTCTGTGCTTATATTTTACTTCTTGTTTGTTTTGTTGATTAGGTTCCACTTATAGGTGAGATTATATGGTATTTGTCTTTCACCTCCTGGCTTATTTCACTTAGCATAATGCTCTCCAGTTCCATCCATGCTGTTGCAAAGGGTAGAGGCTTCTTCTTTCTTTCTGCTACATAGTATTCCATTGTATAAATGCACCATAGTTTTTGATCCACTCATTTACTGATGGGCACTTACTTTGCTTCTAGCACTTGGCTATTGTAAATTGTGCTGCTATGAACATTGGGGTGCTTAGTTTTTTTTTGAATTGGTGTTTTAGGACTCTTAGGATATGATCACAGCAGTGGAATTATTACTAATTTACTTTTTATTTTTCTTTCACTTTATTTTATTTTGTTTCATTTCATTTTCTGTTTAAATCTACCTATGTTTCCCTTCTGGTATTTCATTTTTGCCTTCTTCATTCCCTCTTTTTTATTTATGATGTAAATTTTATTTTCACTCTTCACATTACTCCAATTACGAATGCTTATTAGTGCTCCTGCCTCTACTTTCTCAAAATCATTTTTCTTTCAGTCAGTCATCTCATATTCACTCTGCTTTCTTATAGTATTCTTAATCTCTTTCACCTCCATTAACACTGATTCATTTGTTGTTGATAGTGGGATAGCAGGTGGGAGTTATTTTTGTGGGTGTGGGTTTCTTTCCTGAGCTTTGTGGTTTTGTTCTGGCAGCACCTGCACATCAGCATACAAGATGTGGTAGGTGAAGTGACTCTCAGTCAACCAGCTGGAGGGAAGACTCAAGCAAAGAACTACCCAATAACAATCAAAACTCAATTATATCCAGAGAGTCAACATAAATGGCATAAAGGGCGTCCGAAGAGCCCTTTCAGGAGATTATGGAGACTGCACCACTGAATCACATAGGTCTTCTGCCACAGAAGTTCATACCACAAACTCAGGGTATCAAAAAAGATTAAGAAGCAGAGCAAGCAAGAAGATGATCCCAGAAATGGGAAGATGAAGAAACAACCCCTAATTGAAAAGAAAGGAGGAATCCTTATAAAGAGTGCTAAATAAAATAGAAGCAACTAAGCTATTAGATATTGGATTCAAAACAATGTTTATAAGAAAGCTCAATGAGCTTAGTGAGAATTACCAAAAACTACAGGGAAGCTACAAGGAATTTACTGCAGACCGAATCAGCATGAAAAAGACATAGAAACTATCAACAAGAGTCAATTAAATTAAATATATAATTTCTAAATAGAAGAACACAGTAGGAGGAATCAAAGGAGGCTAGATGAAGAATATCAAAACAGTGAACTGGAGGACAAGGTGGAAAAAAATTCCCAGAAAGAGCAAGAAAAAGAAAAATACTCAAAAAGAATGAAGAGGGGTTGAGAGGACTTAATTGGGGAAGACAACATTAAATTTAATAATATCCATATAAAAAAGACACCAGAATGAGAAGAAGAGGAACAAGAGATAGAAAAGCTGTTTCAAAAAATTATGATGGAAAACTTCCTTCATTTGATGAGAGAAAAAGTCACACAAGTTCATTAAGAAGGCATAAACATTGTAAACATAAATAAATAAGAAGTTGTGGCCAAGACTGAGGCATAGGTAGAAACCCTTCACTTACTCACTGAACCAAAAGGAGGATAACAACCAATCTAAAATCAATAAACAACCAGAATTCCAGAAAATCAAACTGTATGGAGCTCTGACAATCAAGGAATTAAAGAAACAGTCAACCAGACCAACCAGACTGGTAAGATGGGTGGACAGAGAGAACCCGCAGCAAGGTGGTAGACCATGCTGTTGGGGCTGGCTGTGGTAATGTGGTGTACCGTGCAGACAGGGCTAACTGAATGGGAAACTGAGACTCAGAGCTGAGTGTGGATGATGGTGGGGGTTGCCACAGTGGGAGAAACTCCCAGTCTCACAAGAATTTGTTGGAAAGTGTGGGGCTAGAGCCAAGCAGGTAAGCTGCATTGTTCTCTCTCTGGTCCCTCCTCCACAGGCAGTTCCACAGCACAGCAATGATGGTTGCCCTGCCCTGGTGAATACCTAAGGCGTTATAACCTAACAGGTGTGCTGAGACAAATAAATAGGGACCAAATGAAAGAACAAAGTATAACTTCAGAAAGAGAGCTAAGTGATGAGGAGATAGCCAACCTATCTGATGGAGAGTTTAAAGCCCTGGTAATCAAAATGCTCACAGAATTGATTGAGCTTGGTTGAAAAAAGAAAGAACAAATGAAAGGTACCCAAAGTGAAATAAAGCAAAATATTCAGGGAACAAAGAGTGACAGGAAGGAAACAGGACTCAAATCAATGATTTGGAACAAAAGGAAGAAATAAACATCCAACTAGAACAGAATGAAGAAAGAAGAATCCAAAAAAATGAAGAGAGGCTTAGGAACCTCTGGGACAACTTTAAATATTCCAATATCCAAATTATAGGGTGCCAGAAGGAGAAGAACATGAGCAAGAAGTTGAAAACTCATTTGAACAAATAATGAAGGAAAACTTCCCCAATCTGGCAAAAGAAATAGACTTCCAGGAAATGCAGAGAGTCCCAAAGAAGTTGGACCCAAAAAGGAACACACCAAGGGACATCACCATCAAGTTACCCATGATTAAAGGTAAAAAGAGTATCTTAAAAGCAGCAAGAGTAAAGGAGAGAGTTACATACAAAAGAATGACCAATAAGACTATCAGCTGATTTCTCAAGAGAAATCTTATAGGCATAAAGGGGCTGGAAAGAAGTATTCAAAATCCTGAAAGGCAAGGAACTACATCCAAAATTACTCTATCCAGCAAAGCTTTCATTTAGAATGGAAGGGCAGAAAAAGTATTTCCCAGATAAGGTCAAATTAAAGGAGTTCATCATTACCAAGACCTTATTATATGAAATGTTAAAGGGATTTATCTAAGAAAAAGAAGATTAAAACTATGAACAGTAAGATGACAACAAACTCACAACTATCAACAACTGAACCTAAAAACAAAAACAAAATTAATCTAAGGAAACAACTAGAACAAGAACAGGATCATAGAAATGGACATCACATAGAGGGTTTTCAGTGGGGAGGGGTAGGGGAGAGATAGTTGGGAAAATGTACAGGGAATAAGAAGCACAATTGGTAGGCATAAATAGACAGGGAGAGGTCAAAATGGTATAGGAAACAGAATTCAAAGAACTTATATGTACAACTCATGGCCATGAACTAAGTAAGGGGAATGCTGGAAGGCTGGGGGGTGCAGGGCAGAGGGGAGATAAAGGGGAAAAATTGGGAAAACTGTAAGAGTATAATCAAGTATATTTAAAAAAAAACATTACAAACATACACCCACCCAACATAGGAGCACTCAAATATATGAGGATAGTCTTTGAGGACTTCAAGAAAGATACAGACAGTAACACAGTTATAAAAGGGGATTTTATACCCTACTGTCAAAAATGGTTACATCTTCCTAACAAAATAAAAAGAATGTTGTGGCACTGAACAACATACTAATCACATAGACTTAACTGATATATACAGAACCTTTCACCCCAAAGAAGATAAATACATATTGTTTTTAAATGCACATGCAACATTTTCTTTTTTTTAAATAATATTTTATTGATTATGCTATTACAGTTGTCCCATTTTCCCCCCTTCATTACCCTCCACCCTGCACACCCCTCCCACCCACATTCCCCCCTTTAGTTCATGCCCATGTGTCATAAGTTCTTTAGCTTCTACATTTCCCACACTACTCTTGCCCTCCCCCTGTCTATTTTCTACCTACCATCTATGCTACTTGTTCTATG
>PVKU01015117.1:0-19603 GCA_004027475.1 Anoura caudifer | reverse complement strand
GTGTTTGTGAAGAAAACCCTTCAACTGTGTTGCCCTGAGGAGTTGGGCACAGTCTGGAGCAGAAGGTGTCTGAACTCACCAAAGACGAGCACAGGTCAGAGGGGCTGCATGTCTGCACAGGGGATATATCTGCCTGTGTGCTGGTAGCTTCATATATGAGAGTCTGTGTCCATGGCTCTGTGTCTCTGTGAGTCTGCATCTACTGTGTATGCCTGTGCACATGCTGTTTGATGGTTGCATGTGTGTGCACATGTGTGCACATGTGTTTGCTATCTATCTGACTCAGTCTGACCCTTTTCCCAAGTTAGACCTAACCTGGCCCCATTTTAGCACATGTACACCAAGATATCAGACTCACTCCTCAAGTGTGTGATTAGGGACCCCTCTTCATGGCTGTGATTATAAGTACTTGCATCACAGCTCAGCATTGGGAGTGACATTGTTGGCTGTGCTGCTGGACAAGAAGATGCCTGACTTCACAGAAGCCAAAGTCAGGTCAGAGAGAATTCACACCTCTGATCAGGAGCATGTGCTGGTGCATGTGTGAGCTGTGTCTATGGGTGAGACACTAGTGTGTGAGAGCAGGAAGGTGTGTTTTTTTGTTTACACTGTGTGTATGTATGTTAGCATGCATGTGAACGTGTGCATGGGATGTTGGTGGTGGTTTAATGAGTGTGCCTGTGACTGAATAGGCTTTATTGCCCCATGCTGATGGCCTTCCTCCAGGAAGGCAATGGGTCAAAAGGGGTGGAAGCTTGCCCTCATTTTTAATAAGAGGGTGTGCGCTGCTTGTTGTAGAGTGTGTGGCTGGTGTGCATATGGGTTGTGTGTGTTTTTTGTGAGATTTTTGATTTTTTTTGTGGCTGGTGTGGTTTTGGTGACATGTGTATAGTGTCTGAGTTTTGTATATGTGGTGAACTGAGTGTTTACCAGGTGTGTCATGAGTCAGGTGTGTTGATGGGAACTGCCAGTGTGTTTGCAGGTGAATGGCCCATCCTTGTGTGTTGTGCATGTCTCATTTTGTGTTACTTACAAGTTGTAGGTATGTATTTGGCCGACCAGAAAATTCATTTACTTTTGTCCATAAGATGGCTCTCATTGTACTTAGTGGTCTTTAACTTCATTCAAAAGAATTTTGTTTTATTGTATTTTCAGGACTGTCATATCAGTGTGCATTTTTAAAATGCTTGTCAAAATTGTTGAATTTTTCCGCAGCCATTAAAATACCGAAGATTGGAGAAAATGCCCAACATTTTCAGCATATTATGTTTAATTACTTCTAAGAAGGAAACAATGCAACTGAATTAAACACAAAAAAAGATTTTTGCAGGGTATGGGGAAGGTGCTGTGACTGACTGAATGTGTCAGAAGCGGTTTGCGAAGTTTCTTGGTACTATTGACATTTTGGCCTAATAATTCTTTGCTAAGAGGCTGTCTTATTCATTGGAAGATGTTTAGCAGCACCTCTCTCCTCTATACACCAGAAGCCAATAGCAAGAAATAGCAACATACTCAAAACATTCAAATCATTAAGTTATTGGTGAAAATAAAAAAATGTCTTATTTTACAGAAAAAATGTAATGCACGTTTTGGCCAACCCAATATATGGATGTTTATGGGCAGAGCCTCATGTTAGCTCTCCTTCCTGTAGCATGGGAAACTGGTCACAAGTAACTAAAATTCACAAATCAGCACTGTGTGCATGTGTGTGATCTGCATCCACAACCTTCAGTGTTTCCTTAAGTGTCCTCATTCTAGGACACCAACAGCTGAGGTAACCAAACTCTAAGCAACTCCCTGTTTCTTAGAATGAATTGGCTATCATTTTCATGTAGCTGAGTATGCTCAGATTTGGTTTGAAAGTCTACTTTATCAGATATGAGTATGTGACACCAGTTTTTTTTTTCTTTCCATTTCCATGAGATATCATTTTCTACCCCTTACTTTTAGTCTGTGTGTATCTTTCATTTTGAGGTGGGTCTCTTGGAGACAGCATATATATGAATCTTGTTTTCTTATCCTTTCAGCTACTCTATGTGTTTTGATTAGAACATATAAGCCATTTATACTTAAAGTGAATCTTGATAGATATGAATTTATTGCCCTTTTTAAATTACTTTTGTTTATTTTTTCTTTTCTTCTTTTTCTTAAAGCAAGCTCTTTAACATTTGTTACAAAGCTAATGGAAGTAACACTCCATTAGCTTTTTCTTGTCAGGGAAGCTCTTTATTTCTCCTTCAGTTTGAAATTATAGGCTTGCTGGGTAAAGTAGTGTTGGTTGTAGGTCCTACTTTTCATCACCTTGAATATTTCATGCCAATTCTTTCTGGCCTGAAAAGTTTCTGTCGAGAAATCAGATGACAGTCTAATGGGTGCTCCCTTGTAGGTAACTGTTTTCTCATGCGGCTTTTAAGATTCTCTCATCTGGACTTCCGGCAAGATGGAGGCACAGGTGGACATACTATGCATCTTCACACAACCAAAATGAAGGACAATAAAGATTTAGAAACAAGAAAAGGACCAGAACTGACAGAAAATTCAACTGTACTAAAGTCTGACAACCATTCATCCAGACCAGTAAGAGGGGTGGAGTCGCAGGAGGAAATAGTGGAGGTTGGTGGACCAGGGGCGCCTCAGCAGCTGGCAGATCCAAGGCAGAGAGGCACTGCTAGTGGACCCCAAGTGCATAGGTGGTGGCAAGCCGACCCCAGGCACAGGGTGGCAATGGGCAGAGCCAGTGAAGCCATGCAAGGCAGCTGACTGACCAGATGGTCCCACATTTGCATGCAGATAATCCAGGCAAAGTGAAAGCAGCGGAAGGGACAAGAGTCTGAGACAGTGGAGAAAGCACTATTGTTCCCTCTCGGGCCCCTTCCCCACATACAGCCTCAAAACCCAGTGACTGGGCTGCTCCAACCTGGGGAACATCTAAGGCTCTGCCCCTCACTACCTAACAGCTGCAACCAGACAAAAAATAAAAAACAAAGAAAAAAAACAGAAAATAAACGAAAAATGGCTGAAATAGGAGAACAGATCAAAGCCCCAGAGCCAATTCATCTAAGTGACCAAGAGATAGCCAACCTATCAGATGCACAGTTCAAAGCACTGTTGATTAGGAAGCTCACAGAATTGGTTGATTTTGGACTCAAATTAGATGAACAAATTAAGGCTACAATAAGTGAAATGAAAGAAAACACACTGGGAACCAATAGTGATGGAAGGAAAACTGGGACACAAATCAATGGAGTGAACCAGAAAGAAGTAACAACAACCAAACAGAAAAGAAGGAAGAAACAAGAATTCAAACAAAATGAGGAGAGGCTTAGGAACCTCCGGGACATCTATCAACATCCCAACATACAAATTATAAGGGTACCAGAAGGGGAAGAGGAAGAGCAACAAGTGGAAAACTATATTTGAACAAATAATAAAGGAGAACTTCCCCAAGCAGGCAAAGGAAATAGACTTCCAGGAAGTCCAGGAAGCTCACAGAGTCCCAAAGAAGGTGGACCCAAGGAGTAACACACCAAGGCACATCATAATTACATTAGCCAAGATTAAAATGAAAGAGAGAATTCTAGAAGCAGCAAGGGATAAGGGGACAGTCAGCTACAAAGGAGTTCCCATCAGACTGTCAGCTGATTTCTCAAAAGAGACTTTACAGGCAAGAAGGGGCTGGAAAGAAGTATTCCAATTCATGAAAGTCAAGACCCTACATCCAAGATTGCTCTATCCAGCAAAGCTGTCATTCAGAATGGAAGGGAAGATAAAGCACTTCTCAGATAAGGTCAAGTTCAAGGAATTCACTATCACCAAGCCCTTATTATATGAAATGTTAAAGGGACTTATCTAAGAGAAAGAGAATAAAAATTATGACAGTAAAAAGACAGCAAACTAAGAGATATTAACAACTACACCTAAAACAAAAGCAAACTAAGCAAACAAGTAGAACAGGAAGAGAACCACAGAAATGGAGATCACATGGAGGGTTAGCAACAGGGGAGTGGGAGGAGGAGAGAGGGGGAAAAGGTACAGAGAATAAGTAGCATAGATGGTGGGTAGAAAATAGGCTGGGGGAGGGCAAGAATAGTGTGGGAAATGTAGAAACTAAAGAACTTATGACACATGGACATGAACTAAAGAAGGGGAATGTGGGTGTTTTGGGGTGTGCAGGGTGGAGCAGAGTGATGGGGGAGAAATGGGACAACTGTAATAGCATAATCAATAAAATACTTTAAAAAAGAAATCATACAGAGAGAGAAAAAAAGAGTCTCTCATATTTAAGATTTGCCATTTTAATTATGGTGTGTCTTGGTGTGTTCCTCTTTGGTTCTAACTTGTAGGGACTCTTTTTATTATTTGTGTGTCTTTTTCCTTCACAAGGTTAGGGAAGTTTTTGGTGAAGGTTAGGGAGCCTCTGGAACTGGACAGGGTTGAGTCTGGGAGGATGGTAGGCAGTAGCTTTAGCAATATCAGGAGACCAGATCTGTAGGACACTTAGAGTCATAGTAGGTGTATTAGTCAAGGTCCTCCAGTTAAAAAGAACCAATAGGGTGTGTGTGTGTGTGTGTGTGTGTGTGTAGGAAGACAGATTTATTTAAAGGAATTTGTTCATGTAAGTGTGGAGGGCCGTAGTCCAAAGTCCCCAGGGTAAAATGTCAGACAGCAAACAGGGGGAGAAGTTGCAATTCGAGTCTGAAGGCAATCTGCTGACAACATGGTCTTCTCTAGGGGGTATCAATCTCTTTCCTATTGTCCTCAACTGATTGGATGAGGTCCTCCCACATGTCAGAGGGCTGTCCGCTTTACTCAGAATCTGCTAATTGCAATATTAATCCCATCCAAAATGAAAAAAAAATCCTTCATAGAAACATCTAGAATAATGTTTGACCCAATTAGTCAAGTACCATAGTTGAGCCAAGTTAACACAGAAAACTGACCATCAAACTACAGTTTTGGGGTTCAGTTTGAGTAATATGAGATCCCACTGGAAGGTATTCAATAGAGAAATAACATGAGCATACTTAATTTTCTTACTGTTTCCTTAGCAAATATCAAGATTTTGTGACATACAATGGTCCAATTTGAAAAACTTTGGCATAAGTTTGGACCCATGAAACCATCACCACAAGCTGTCAGGGTCATGAAGTTTCCCCAAGCCTATGCCCTGCTCTTTCTATGCTCACCTGCTGTCACCCAAGGAACCACTGATCTCTTTCAGTCATATAAATTACTTTGCAACTTCTAGAAGTTTCTCTAACTGGAATCATACAGAATATATCCTTTTATTGCTGCCCACTTTCACTCAGCATAAGCATATGAGATTCACCTATGTTGCAATATGTATCAATATATCTTATATTCTTTTGCTCATTAGTTCATACTTTTTATTGTCAAATAGAACTCCACTGCATAGATATACCACTGCTATTTTGCCTGTTCTTTTGTTGATGGACATTTGGGATTCTCCCTAGTTCCAAACCTGATGTTTATCACACACTAGCACGATTTGCCATTCACCTATTACTTATTTTGCATTAAAAAAGTTTTCTGAACTGCCTACTTGAATGCATGTTCTCCATGAGAAATTTCTGTCTATTTTATTCACTGCTATGTCTCCAGAGTATATGTCACTGTCTTACTTTTGTGAAAACCTTACTAATTATTTAGGAGAATGGTTGACTGAATGAACAAATGAATTCATTCTACATTACAAGTACCTATTCAAGCCATAGCTGATCCCTAGGGATTCACAGACATTGACAATGACCCTTGACACTTAGTAGTCTTCCATTACATGCTCATTTATCATCCCTCAAGCTCACATGGAGACTACTATTATTATTATTTCCACTTTGAAGAACCCAAGACTCAGAGAACTTTGATCAATCATTCAGGTATGCTACCTTAGTACATGGCTGGGGGAATCTCGGGCACGTAGACCCATTCACCTCATCCCAAGAAAAGGCACAGACCCTACTGTCCAGGACCCTACAGGGGAATAGGGAGAGCAGACCCTTTGAAGGGGCTTTATGTTCTAGGGGAGGTCTGTGTCGTGTTGTGGGAGTCTGCTGAAGCCCACACACTGCCTGGGCCATGTGCTGCTGTGCAGAGAACCTGAATCATGACGAGATGCCACAGGCACCTGGGCCCCTCCTGCTTCCCATCTGGAGACCTGACCAGAACCTGAGGCGCCACAGAAATTAAGGTCTCTCTCCTGTGACTCCAGTTGCAGCTCAGCCACTCTGAACCCCAAACATGCTCCTTCCCAAGGGCCCAGAAGGAGCCGGGCAATTATCCCAAGTGGACTGCTGCTCCAGTCAGGGACTTGGGGATGTTTCCCTCTGGATTCTCTGTGGGTAAAAGGAGATCTTCTGCCCGTCATTTTGAAGCTGATGCACAGACATGAAAGTCAGCAGCTGTCCTTGCGCCCCTGTGCTCTGCTCTCTCTCCTTTAATCCTGGGACTGCTGCAGAGAAAGTGACGATCCAGGTAACAAGCACGAAGCACAAGGTTTCAGAATCATAGCCTGGTATACATCAGAAGGGGACCAGAAATAGGCACAGTTGTGTATGTATGTGTGCATTGTATGACTTTGTGCTTGTGTCACTGACTCATACACTGAATGCCTCCACCTAGGACCCATGCAAATCAGGGGAAACTGGAAACTTCCTCAATGATGTGAGCCTTTATTTTACTTGTGTTTTGTTGCCCTGTGCTGTCTGTAAAACCTTACGCATCACTTGTGATTTGAATATGTGCAGCTGCTGGTGACCACAATGTGTGTGGTATAGGATGCTTGATAGTTCTCTGTGCACTGTGTTATACATGTGAGAGTGTATGTTGTGTGAGTTTTGCACAGGTTTCTGTGACATTGACTCACACTCTGAATGTATTTACCTATGCTGAGTGTAATCTAAAGAGAGAAGTCTCTGTCTCCATTGGTAAGTGTGTGGCTGTGAAAGAGTGTGAGTGCTTGTGTGTGTAACAAACTCACACCTTGACTTCCTTCACACAGACGAGGGGTAGGATAGAGACTTAAAACCTAGATACAAAAAAAAAAAAAGGCCAAAAAAGGTTGTCTTCATACATTTGGACGCTCCACTTGCTAGAGACCAGAATGCACAAGGCAGCTCCAAAAACTCTCATTTTGAAAATCTTTTCATGGCCATTATTCAGTGATTTGAATAACACAGGAGGGCCCCTGGAAGCCCAGTACTTTTGACATTCTTCAGCAATTTTGTTAGATAGTTTAGATACTAAATGCTCGTTTCTGATGTTGCAGGTGTCTACATAAACTCTGGGCATTTTCTCCCACTTAATACCTTTGTGGCCTTAGCTTTGGCCTGTGTTGCCCATCAGCCTTCACTGTCAAATGGGAATAATTTTAATCACTATAGAATCTTGGAGGTAGGGGCTTTAGTTCAGGGTACATTGCCAGCACTTAGGAAAGTGTAGCCTTGTAGGGCTGAGCCAGGTGACTGTCCATTTCCTGACCTCTCAGGAGATGACACTGGGTACAAAGACAGGAAAATCAGGCCCATCCAAAGACTCTCTCCCAAACCTCCTGGGAGAAGGTTCTCCTCTTTATGAGGAGCATGTCCCCAGTCTCCTCTTTCATTCGTGGCACTGAGGGAATCTGGCACCACGTCTGTACCGTTCCCTTCCCTTCAAATTCGGTTTGTTTAGGAGATGCTGCAGATCCCAGTTACTTCCGGGGATACTTACCCAGTCAGCTACTCACACAACAATGTTTATATCAAGTTCCTCTCCCAATCATGTGGATATTTTAACATTTAACTTTCACTTAACATTTTTCCTCCCATGGAAGGAAACGGTTGGATTCTCTTCCTAGTGAACAGAGGATCAAAAAATCTACCTTTGAGGCCAGACCCCACTGTGCGATGTCTAGGTGGAATTCTGTAAGCTATTCCACTACTCCTGATAGTGAATGAAAGAAAAAGACCCACTGTGTTCTCTGCTTCTCAGACATGGAAGAAACTCTGTCCGTTGACTGAAACTGAAGGCACACGCAACCATTTGCAAACTAAAGGGCTGCAGGAACATGTGTGGCGACTGTGATTGGAGCAAAAGGACTCCCTTAAATCCTGAAATAGTATTTCTTAAGGCCATGGATCTTAGTATAATTGAAGAGAGAGAGAAACAGTAGGACCAGAGGAGCCAAGATTATAATAAATGTTAGACACAGGGGAATATTGTGACCATAGCCGTTACTAAGGTCCTCGCTCCTTCTGATTATGTATATGATGAAGTTTTAATAACACCTACATCCCTGGACTACAGAAATTTAATAAGGCAATAAGGCAAAAATGTATTTCCTTGACATACTGTTCATTAAATGCCAATCATTATAAATGTGAAGATCAGTACTGGGAGAGAGTGATGGTCAAGCATGTAACTATGAAGTCTAATAGGTACTTGCTATGCCTCAGTGTCCCCAGTGCTGAATGCCAGGTCTCAGGTGTCTTGCCATGTAGCAATATTTATTTCTGAGCCTTCATGAGGCACCAAATTCAGATAGAGATGAATGAACTGAAGTAATGTTCAGTTTTTGGAAACAGATGAACAGGGACTAAGTCATGCTATCGCCAGGGATGGGCATTTACCCAATGACAGCTATAACCTTAGAAACTCCCCCTGAGAAGGTGAGAGCTCAGGTAAGTCAGCACCAACTGACCCTTCCTGCTGACCTCTCAAAATCTCATGTTGATGAAATTCCTGCATTTGGTCTTGGCTTCATTTCGGCAGTTACCCCATCATATATACAGTGGGTAAAATTTTGTTTTTATTTATGTGGGGCACTGTTCCTAGATATTATGTGTCTTGAATTAGGACCCTCTTGCTAGCTCCGGGAATCTGTGATATTGGTATCTTCACATCACAGGCCTACATCGTGAGGCCATGAGAGATTCAGCTGCTCAAGTCATCCACCTAGAAAGCAGTGGGGCCAGACTGGCAGCACAGGGAATCTGGCTCATTGCCTACCTTCAGTCAGCCCTGTCAGTGTTCCCAGAGGGTCGGTGAGCTAAGGGAAGAGCTCCTGTGCATCCCAATTATTCTTGCATCTCCAATTATTAGCATACAAAAAATAAGAATGAATCTCGTCTGGTTTCATGTGAAAGAAATCATGCTGGGCATTGAGGGTATGATGCCTGTTTTGGCAACACTAGACAATGATATAAATGCAAGGTGTTATTCCTTTTTTCAGCAGAAAATAAGTAAACCTACTCTGGTGGAAAGAATCACACATTAAAAATCTCTGCCATTTTTCACTGTCCTTTCATCCCCAGCACACAGAGTGGGACCATGAGGAGGGACAACCAGAGCAGCGTGTCCGAATTCCTCCTCCTTGGGCTGCCCATCTGGCCAGGACACCAGGGTGTGTTCTTCGCCCTGTTCCTGGGCATGTACCTGACCACAGTACTGGGCAACCTGCTCATCATCCTGCTCATCAGGCTGAACTCCCATCTGCACACACCCATGTACTTCTTCCTCAGTCATTTGGCCTTCTCTGACATTTCTCTGTCATCTGTCACTGTCCCTAAGATGCTAATGGACATGCATACAGGACAACGATCCATTCCCTATGTAGGATGCATTTCTCAGTTGTATTTTTTCATACTTTTTGCTAGTCTTGACGATTTGCTTCTGACTGTGATGGCATATGACAGGTATCTGGCCATATGTCACCCTCTACACTATAGCAGCATCATGAGGGAGGGGCTGTGTGCACTGTTGGTAGCTGCCTCCTGGATCATTACCTGTGGCAATGCCCTCTTGCACACCCTGCTACTGGTCCGACTGTCCTTCTGTGCCAACAATGTCATCACCCAATTCTTCTGTGACCTCACTGTGCTCCTGAAGCTCAGCTGCTCAGACATCTCCCTCAATGAGCTGGTCATCTTCACTGAAGGAGGGATGCTTATTTTTCTGCCTTTGGCTATTGTTTTGGGCTCATATATCCGTATAGGGACCATCATCCTGAGGGATCCCTCCACTAAGAGACTCATGAAAGTCTTCTCTACCTGTGGCTCCCATCTCCTTGTGGTGTCTTTATACTACGGGACATCTGCAGGTGTTTACTTTTTATCCTCATCATGGGACTCCAAAGACATAATTGCTTCAGTCATGTATATGGTAGTTACCCCCATGCTAAACCCCTTCATCTACAGCCTGAGGAACAAAGATATAAAGCAGGCCTTAGAATTTTTTGTCAGCAGAGTTAACTTATTTAACAGGAAATCAGCAAATCCTCTTACTGCAGTCAGGAGCACTGGGAAGCACATGTCCTAACACTATTGTAAGGTCGACATCTCCATAGAAGTTTAATAGAATATCCATTATGTTATCATGTATAGTGTTGTAAAGAAGTCAATGAGATCAGGTTTGGTACTGGGATTATTTATAATGATTTATTCCTAATTAATACTTTTCATTTCTTCATCATCTCTTATAAGGTATGTATCTGGCATCAGAGTAAGAATTTGGGGGCAGCTTTCTCCCACAGGGAAGTGCAGACAGAGTCCATTGGAATTTGTTCATGTACTGTGACAATAAAAAGAAAAAGCTGGAAACAAAGTCTTAAGCTGTAGTTAGTGTGTTATTAAAAATGGTATGAGTTCAAGTTTCTGATACTACTTCCCATGTATCCAAATATTCAGCAAAGAAGTAAGCACTGAGGAAAAGGGAAGTGATGCCTTACTCTCATGGGAAACGTGTTATGTATGTGGAAATGGAGAGGCTGGCAAGAACTCTCTGGTATCAACCTAGAACTGGAGATGTCAGTTCAACTCATGAGTTTTAAATATTATGAATAGATGGAAATTTTTGTATGTCAACATCTATACTGTTCCCATCCCTAATTCTTCCTTATTCACCTTCTATGTGTAAACATTCCTTTAGTTTCCTACTTCCTAGTTTTTACGGCTTCTGTCTCTTTTACATATATTTCTACATGTCTTCTGTGATCATTTATAATGCTTGGAAGCAATGAACACACCTACAGCTTCAAAATGAATCAAATGTTTGGATTATAACTCAAAGAATAGGAATCCATGAGTCCATAATAAATAGGTATGAAAGTGAATAAATAAATAAAGGAAATGAATGGTGAATATGGGGAGGTTTCTTCTTATACGAAAATACAACTAATAAAAATACAGGAAATGGAGACTTCCGGCCAAGATGGAGGCATAGCTGGACATGCTGTACCTCCTCTAACAACCAAAATTTAGGACAACAAAAATATAGAACCTCCCCCCAAAAAACCCAACCAGGTAGAGAGAAAAATGAATTGTGTGGGAGTCCTACAACAATGATTCACCCAGACTGGTGAAAGGGGCAGAGTCAGTGGCTGGCAAAATCCTCTGCCAGCATTGTCGTTTCATGGCGGGATATGCCAGTGGTGTTCCCCAGCATGCAGTCACTCCAGGTTCACAGGTGGTGGTGTTGCCAAACATGGGGAGGCTAGGCAGGGTGCAAAAGGCAGTGGACCACGGACACACATTCACGCACAGGTAAACCAGGCCAAAATGGGCAGCAAAACAGACTGTGCGACACAGGGCCCCAGTGCCGGGAAGTGAAGCCTAAAAGCACCCATTGAAAATACTTGTAGGGGATGAGGTGCCAGGAGGGAGTCCCAGGCTAACAGGAGAGTTTGTTGGGGAGAATCATGGGGTCCTGGAGTGTGCGCAGGCCCACCCACATGAAAGTCAGCACCAGAAGGGCCCAAATTGATAAGGAAAAGAGGCTGAAGGGACTGGAATCCGCAAGACAGCATGGAGCAAAAGCAAGCTCCATTGTTCCTTTGCAGACCCTGCCCCCACATCCACCATCACAACCCAGCAACTGGGCTTCCCCACCCTGGTGAATGCCTAAGGCTCTGCCCCTCACTATGTAACAGCCAGGACCAGACAAAAACAACAACAACAACAACAACAACAAAAAAAAAAAACACCCAGGATGGCTCAAAAGAGGAACAGACCGGGGCCCCAGAGCTAATTCATCTGAGCGACCAGGAGGTGGTCAACCTATCAGATGCAGAGCTCATAGCACTGGTAGCTAACCTGTCAGAAGCACAGTTCAAAGCACTGGTGATTAGGAAGCTCACAGAATTGGTTAATTTTGGTTACAAATTAGGTGAACAAATGGGTGAACAAATTAGGTGAACAAATTAGGTGAACAAATAAGTGAAATGAAGAAAAACACACAGGCAACCAATAGTGATGGGAGAAAAGTGGGACTCAAATCAATGGAGTTGACCAGAAGGAAGAAAGCAACAACCAAATAGAAAGGAAGGAAGAAACAAGAATTCAACAAAATGAGGAGAGGCTTAGGAAACTCCGGCACATCTTTCAACATCCCAACATCCAAATTATAGGGGTACTGGAAAGGGAAGAGGAAGAGCAGGAAGTGGAAAACTTATTTGAACAAATAATAAAGGAGAACTTCCCCAATCTGGCAAAGGAAATAGACTTCCAGGAAGTCCAGGAAGCTAAGAGAGTCCCAAAGAAGGTGGACCCAAGGAGGAACACATCAAGGCACATCATAATTCATTAGCCAAGATTAAAATGAAAGAAAGAATTCTAGAAACAGCAAGGGATAAGGGGAAAGGAGTTCCCATCAGACTGTCAGCTGATTTCTCAAAAGAGACCTTACAGGCAAGAAGGGGCTGGAAGTCCAAGTTATGAAAGGCAAGGACCTATATGCAAGATTGCTCTATCCAACAAAGCTGTCATTTAGAATGGAAGCGCGGACAAAGTGCTTCTCAGATAATGTCAAGTTCAAGGAGTTCATCATCACCAAGCCCTTAGTATATGAAATGTTAAAGGGACTTATCTAAGAAAAGGAAGATAAAAAATAGGAGAGTAAAAAGACAGGAAACTCACAGATATTGACAACCGCACCTAAAACAAAAGCAAACTAAGCAAACAAGTAGAACAGGGACAGAACCACAGAAATGGAGATCACATGGAGGGTTTGCAACAGGGGAGTGGGAGGAGGAGAGAGGGGGAAAAGGTACAGAGAATAAGTAGCATAGATGATGGGTAGAAAATAGACAGGAGGAGGGCAAGAATACTGGGGGGAAAGTAGAAGCTAAGAACTTAGGAAACATGGACATGAACTAAAGAGGGGAATGTGGGTGGGAGGGGGTGTGCAGGTTAGGGGAATGATGGGAGAGAAATGGGACAAGTATAATAGCATAATCAATAAAATCTAATTTAAAAAATACAAGAAATGATAGAATTGGAAAAATCACTATCTGGTGACCACATTTGCAAAACATTGTCATGTAAGAATCACCAATGGATGTTAAATACAGGCAGTGAAAGGTTAAGATGGAAAAAGCTACGATTCTCTAGTTTCAAACTATCTACCCAAAGGATATCTATTAATACAAGGTTAAAACAGTAACTTAAAAAATGGTAAATATGCAATAGAGAACTTGGCAGACACTATCTTAGCCATTTGATCAAGTATAAAAACACTAGTAATTGTGAAAATTAATATGATACGGTTTGTAATACTATGCATTGTGGTATACTGGCTCAAACTCTAATAAGGCCGAAACAGACTTACATTAATACATTCATGGACACAGAAGGTAAACATAGTAAAACCTTAAACATTGAGCAATCTGGGTAAAGCCTTTCCAGGAATTCTTGACATCCTTTTTACAACATTTCTATATATTTAAAATCATTTCCACAGAAAAAGTTGAAAAACCCTTTGTCCCAGCTGGCATATGCCCAAGAAGAAAGATGTCCAGGCAACACTGGAGTCAAGGATGCTGTCCCCTAGGACTCCAGCCCCTCTGGCTCTTGGACACACAGCTCCCCAAAGGGCAGGCAGGAAAATGAGCCAGAGGCTTGGGGACTGGGTGTCAGTCTCTCATTAGTCAGGGTTATTTTTGAGTCATTTCTCTGGAGCTGTTTAAACAAAATGAAAGTCTGTAGAAGTGCCAACGCCCCAGATGTTTCTTCTGTTTGTGACGAAAACCCTTTAACTCTGTTGCCCTGAGGAGTTAGGCACAGTCTGGAGCAGAAGTGTCTGAACTCACCAAAGACGAGCAGAGGTAAGAGGGGCTGGATGTCTGCACTGGGGATGTATTTGCCTGTATCCTAGTAGGTTCATATATGAGGGTCTGTGTCCATGGCTCTGTGTCTCTGTGAGTCTGTATGTACTGTGTATGCCTGTGCACATGCTGTTTGATGGTTGCATGTGTGTGCACATGTGTACACATGTGTTTGCTATCTATTTGACTCAGTCTGACCGTTTTCCCAAGTTAGACCTAACCTGGCCCCATTTTAGCACATGTACACCAAGTTACCAGACTTCTTGTGTGTGATTACAGACTCCTGATTAATGCCTGTGATTGTAAGTACATGCATCACAGCTCAGCATCGGGAGTGACATTGTTGGCTCTGCTGCTGGACAAGAAGATGCCTGACTTCACAGGAGCCAATGTCAGCTCAGAGAGAGCTCACTCCTCCGCTCAGCAGTGTGTGCTGGTGCATGTGTGATCTGTGTCTATGGGTGACACACTAGTGTGCGTAAGCAGGAAGGTGTATTGCTTGGTTTACTCTCTGTGTATGTATGTCACCATGTGTGTGACCACATGCATGATATGTTGGTGGTGGTTTAATGAGTGTACCTGTGACTGAATAGGTTTCACTGTCCCACGTTGATGGCCTTCCTCCAGGAAGGGGAAGGGTCAGAAGGGGCGGAAGCTTGCCCTCATTTTTAATAAGAGGGTGTGTGCTGCTTGTTGTAGACAGTGTGTGGCTGCGTGTACATGCATTATTTGTGCGTGTTCCTTGTGAGATTCTTTAATTTTTTGTGGTTGGTGTGGTTTTGGTGATATGTGTACAGTGTCTGAGTTTTGTGTATGTGGTGAACTGAGTGTTTACCATGTGTGTCATGAGTCAGGCTTTTTGATGGACATTGCCAGTGTGTTTGCAGGTGAATGGCCCATCATTGTGTGTTGTGTATGTCTCATTTTGTGTTATTTATGACTTGTATATATGTATTTGGCTGGCCAAAAAATTCATTTAGTTTTTCGCATGAGATGGTTCTCATTGTACTTAGTTGTCTTCAACTTTATTAGAAAGAATTTTGTTAGACTGTATTGTTACAGTTGTCACATCAGTGCGTATTTTAAAAATGCTTGCCAAAATTGGTGAATTTTTCCCAGTCATTTTAATACTGAAGATGGGAGAAAATACCCAACATTTTCAGCATATTATGTTTATTTACTTCAAGAAAGGTAACAATGCAACTGAATGAAACACACACAAAAAACCAGATTGTGCAGTGTATGGAGAAGGTGCTGTGACTGATTGAAAGTGTCAAAAGTGGTTTGCGAAGTTTCTTGGTACTATTGACATTTTGGCCAAATAATTCTTTGCTATGAGGCTGTCTTATGCATTAGAAAATGTTTAGCAGCACCCCTGGCCTCTATACACCAGAAGCCAATATCAAGAGATAGCAACATACTCAAAACATCCAAATCATTAAGTTATTGGTGAAAATAAAAAAAATGTCTTATTTTACAGAAAAAAATGCACTTTTGTAATGCACTTTTTGCATTACAAGTAATGCACTTTTTGGCCAACCCAATGTATGGATGTTTTGGGGCAGAGCCACATGTTAGCTCTCCTTCCTTTAGCATGGGAAACTGGTCACAGGTAACTGAAATTCACAAATCAGTACTGTGTGCGTGTGGGTGATCTGCATCCATGACCTTCAGTGTTTCCTTAAGTGTCCTCATTCTGGGGCACCATTAGCTCAATTAACCAAGCTCTAAGCAACTCCCTATTTCTTAGAATGAATCCGCTATCATTTTCATGCAGCTGAGTATGCTCAGATTTTTGCAACCCTTTAGTTTTATTAAACTTTGAGGCACCCTGCCCCAAAAGAGAGAGAGAGGAGAGGCGGGGAGAGGAGTTGAGAAGAGAGGAGAGGAGAGGAGAGAAGGGGAGGGGAAAAAGAAAAACAAACAAGAAAAACTCCTGCAGGCATCCTGCTGTGTGAACGTATTGGGCAGAAACACCATCAACTGGTGGTGAGACCTAAACAGCTACTTCATCCTAGGCCTCATTTTCCACATTCATAACATGGGATGAATTACATTGGCCTTTCGAATCTTACAGAAGCCCTCAGAAAATAGTTATTGCATAAACAGAAGTTCACATACAGAATTTTTTTGGCAGTTGAAAGTGTATGAAAATGAAGGAATGAAATTATCTACTAAGACTAAGAAAACTATGGACTATTTGGGTCCTCCCAGCTCATACTGTGCTGAGCTCCACTAATCAATAAGTGGGAAGTTTCCATGTGAAATGCTTCTGAGGATGGGTTCTGATCACATGGATGTATTAGACTGAACCCCATGAGGTAGCTAATACATGCTAATCTTTAATTCATAGAAAATAGAAGGCTCTGGCTGGTGTGGTTCAGTGGACTGAACACCAGTCTGTGCACCAAAAGGTTCCTGGTTCGGTTCATGGTCAGGGTGGGCCAGGTGCCTAGTAGGGGGCAAGTGAGAGGCAACCAACTGAGGTATCTCTTTCATATTTATATTTCTCTCTCTCTTTCCCCCTCCTTTCCCTTCTCTCTAAAAATAAATAAATAAAATCTATAAAAAACTAAAGATGTGATTATCATGTATAACAAAAGAAGATACAAGATGCATCAAGTTTATACTTAATATATCACTTTCAATATAGATGGACACACACACATGTGTGAGCACCATTTGGTCCCTCACCCTGCCATGTGTACTTGTAGAATTGGTATCATTTATTTTTCCATTTCTTCAAAGCTAAAATAGGTGAAAGACCACAAATTCTTAGTGCAGCTGTGAAGAGGTGTGAATTTCTGGGAATTTAAGTCATGTGTGTGGATTTAATTAGGAAACGTTGGTGAAATCCTTAGTCCACTACCCCGATATTACCGAAATGTTCAGTACCCAGATATTTACCAAACTGTAAAGAAAGTTTGTGGACTTTTCTGGTTTCAGAGCTATTGTGGCATCAAGTGGCTTTAAAAGGCCACCAATTTCTAGAGTGTCCCTCAGGTTTCATCTGTAGGTCAATGGGACTTGGCAGGTTTACAGGCAAAGTGTCACATCGTTCCCACATCTCCTCAGCACTGGAGTCTCATGTTTACTCAAGGCAGACACAACTGATCCCAGTATTCAGGGCTCATCTTCAAATTCTCCTGCAGTGAATTGTGTATTCACTGGACCAGTGAACAAATTATCCCTCCATACTTATTGAGATCTAAACTCCCAGAAATGGGGACCTTGCTTTTCCTCGTCACTGAGGCATCTCAGTCCCTAGTAGAGGTCCCAACATGGAATCCGTGATCAATAAGTATGGCCGAATGAAACAGTAAACACCTCCTGCTGCTGTGCAATGAGGTCATGTTGGCTGCTTATGGGTTTCAGTCATTTCCAGGAACCAGACTGGGATACTGTGAAAATGCATACAGGTCTAACAAATTAATAAACAGGTAAAAAATGTTAATGATTTCCCCCAAATTACAGTATGAGATGTGATAATCCTGGTTATTTTTCTAAGTTCCTGAGATTCCCAAACCTCCTTCATCCTCGGCAAAGAGAAGAGCAGCATGAGGCCAGAGAACCAGAGCAGTGTGTCCAAGTCCTCCTCCTGGGGCTGCCCATCTGGCCAGGGCACCAGGTCGTGTTCTTCGCCCTGTTCCTGGGCATGTACCTGACCACAGTGCTGGGCAACCTGCTCATCATCCTGCTTATCAGGCTGGACTCCCATCTGCACACGCCCATGTACTTCTTCCTCAGCTGCTTGGCCTTCTCTGACATTTCTCTGTCATCTGTCACTGTCCCAAAGATACTCATGAATATGCAGACTCAGCAATAATCCATCTCCTATGTGGGTTGCATTTCTCAGTTGTATTTTTTCATACTTTCTGCTACTCTTGACAATTTCCTTCTAACTCTGATGGCATATGACAGGTACGTGGCCATCTGTCACCCTCTACAGTATAACACCATTATGAAGGAGGAGTTGTGTGCTGCTGGTGGCTGCCTCATGGATGACTACATGTGCCCATGCACTGTTGCATACTGTCCTCATGGTCCAACTGTCCTTCTGTGCCAACAATGTCATCACCCACTTCTTCTGTGACCTCAGTGCACTCCTGAAGCTCAGCTGCTCAGAAACCTCCCTCAATGAGCTGGTCATTTTCACTGAGGGAGGGATGTTTTCTTTCCTGCCGTTGGCTATGATTTTGGGGTCATATATCCATATAGGGATCATCATCCTGAGGGCTCCCTCCACTAAGAGACTCTTCAAAGCTTTTTCTACCTGTGGCTCCCATCTCTTGGTGGTATCTTTATACTATGGGACACTTGTAGGTGTTTACTTTTTGTCCTCATCATGGGATTCCAAAGACATAATTGCTTCGGCCATGTATACAGTAGTTACCCCCATGCTGAACCCCTTCATCTACAGCCTGAGGAACAGAGATATACAGCAGGCTTTAGAAATGTTTGTCAACAGAGTTAACTCATTTAAGTAGAAATCACTAAATCCTCTTTTTGCAGTCAGGAGCACAGGGAGGTACACGTCCTAACACTATATTAAAGTGAACATCTCCATATAACTTTAATAGAATATCCACTCTGTTGTCATGTATTAGTGTTGTTAATAAGTGGATGAGTCATGTTTGCTACTTGGATTGTTAACAAATCTTCATTCCTAATTGACAATTTTTCTTATCATCTCTTCTAAGAAACATGAAAAGTCTTACATGAGATACATTGCAGAAGTATAATTGTGGATTTGTCTTTTTCTCCCTTTAGATATGTGAGTTTTTGCTTATGTACTTTTACACTGTATTATTGAGGACACACTGATGTAACACCATGATCCACTCCCACTGAACATTTTTTTAAACTGATTCTTTTATGCTGGCTTTTGTTGGCTTCAAACTGTGTGCATCTTACCAACGTACATTCAGTAACATCATATTGGTAGACTGCAATCACCCATGATCAGTGTATTTTCTGTATGACAGTATTCATGTGGTATAAAGTAAAGCTTTTAACAAAAGAGACAGACTTAAAAAAACACAATGGTACATTTACATGATAGAGTATTATTTAGCAGAAGGAAAGAAGGAGCTCCTATCTTGTGCAACAGCATGGATGCAACTGGAGAGCATTATGCTAAGTGAAATAATCCAGGCAGTGAAAGACAAATACCACATGATCTCACTTTTAAGTGGAACCTAATCAACAAAACAAACAAGCAAGCAAAATATAACCAGAGACATTGAAATTAAGAATAAACTGACAGTAACCAGAGGTGGTGGGAAGGGATAATGGGGGAAAAAGGGGAAAAGCTTTCCAGAAACAACTATAAAGGACACATGGACAAAACTAAGGGGGGGCGGAATCACGGGAAGGAGGTGGGGATGGCTGGATGGCTGGTGTGGGGACAGACTGGTGGCTGGAAAACATAGATATCTGTACTGGAACAACAATCAAATTAAAAATATATAAATAATAAAATGTATCAAACAGCACATGACTTTTTTT